>PYAF01001808.1:716705-762692 GCA_007407185.1 Glycine tomentella
CAAACTTAATGTAATAACATGAAACAACACTAAAATATAATGGATAAAAAATGATACTTAAAAATAAAAAAAAACTATACTATGTTTTTTTATAATAATTTAGGTGAATTGAGTTTTGGAAATTCACTACAGTAGTAACTCTGTTTTTTTAAGACCTAGTTTGACAATCACTAATTAAGAATATTAGTTTTTTAATTTTTATTTTTATAATGAGAATAATAGTTTTTTAAGAAGATTAATTTTTTTGTTACATAATTAAAAATATTAGTTTGATATATGTAAGACAAAATTTAATTTTGTAAAATCTCAATGATATTTTTATCTTGGCATGTAATGTAATCGAGTACACCAAAATAGTATTCTTTTACAAAATAATTTAATTGTCTTCCCATTTTATTTAACTATTTAATTATCTTTCCATTAGCTTTAACGAAAGATTAACAATGTGTTGTCCACTTACACTGGATTTTGATCCTCGTCCTCTATCATCATCATCTTGCATATCTCTTCATCCATCTAGTCTCCCTTTAATTTTCCAAACACCCACTGAGCCCCCTCACATCTTTGTAGCGGCGGACACCACCTCCGTTAACCACCCTGACAAAGCGACCAAAGCCTCCCCTACCTCCTTTTACTACCTTGGTCAATGTCACCACTAATAACATAGTAGCATACTAGCCAATAACAGAAAATGAATAAAAACAAAGAAAGGGAATATCTATCGAACAACTTTAAAATTTATTTTTGCCAAAAATTCAATTATTTATACACCTGGAATATATATTTTGAGTTTAATTTTGATATATTATTTGTTTTAATTTTTTTTACACTGTTAAATAATTAAGTAACATCTCTATTTTTTATTTTCTTTAATTTTCTACAAATGTCCTCTTTAGAAAGCAATTTTTTCAGAGACATGTTTAGTTAGAGAGGAGGGCCTGTTTGGTAGAGAAAAAAAAATACATGAAATGGACAATAAAATTATATGAAACTCATACTTTTATTCTTTACCTTAAATTAAAACTCTCATATCTTTTCTTTTTACTATACCAGACATACATTAAATGTAGTTAGTGACTGATTTAGACCCAACTCATTGCTTAAAATAAAATATTTATTACAAAATTTAATGAATTTTAATGATACGACAATTCAAGATTAGTTGATAATATATATAACATTAAATTGATATATTTTTTAGGATTGAACGACCTATAATTTAATGATTATAATTATCATATTAAAAAGGAAGAAACCCAGGCATTTTATTTGCATTTATTTGATACAAGTTATTATACTGACAATCAACTAACTTTTTAATATACAATTACTTATTACTTTAATTGAATTAAAAAAAAAAGTATTGAAAATGACATTAATATTTTTCAATTGAATTTTTTGTTAGGAGGAGGTTGTGAGAAGATGTTTGATGTGAGTATGACTTTCATAATATAATATGAATAGAAAGACAAAGGGTATATGAGAGTAGAGTAGCTAGGAAGGAGTAGGAGTGAAACAGGGAAATAGGGTCCATCTTCGAAGAGCAGTGAGAGTGAGTATGTGTATAAAAACGATATTAATAATAGTCAGAGAGTGAGTGGCCTCATCTCACCTCACTCTTTATTCTCTCGTTCTTTTCTCACTCTCACAAGTCACATCATCCAACAACCTCTTACTTCTGTTCTCTCTCTCTCTCTTTGGTTGAATTTGACTTGGCAAACCCTAGCCTGGGAATTCTTCAGAGAACTCCTTGTTCTGCTATTCTGAATCTGTTTCATAGTTTGCAGCATTCAGAACAAAGTTTGGAAGGGTGAAGCGGAAATGCTTCTGTTTTGGTAGTAGTCCGTTAGAGATTCGGTCATGGCTAGGCGTCATGGATGGGAGCTCCCCTTTCACACTTTTCAGGTACGTACACTAGTTTTTCAATGCCACAGCAATCATTTGCAACTTTGTTTTGTTTTTTTCTCTCACTAGTTTCAGATGAGGGCTTTCTTTCATCTTTTCATCTTCTTCTTCTACCCTTTTGACTTTCTCCTTTACCTCGTTCTCTTTTAATCCAATTGCATTCTTTTTTTCTTTCTGTGGTTTATTATGCTTTTTCCCCGTTAATTGATCTTCTAATTTTATGCGGAATCTCATGCGTTTTGTCGTATATATCGTGTCCACGCCTTTTCTCTCTCACTATCTTACGGCGATGAATGTTTTTCAACTCCAATATCAATCTATCAAAGATTCTTTTTTTTCTTTTTCCAGTATAGAAACCACGCCAATTACTTAGCATTATTGTGCTTTTTCATTTCAGGCTATGAATTTAGTGTTATCATCATATTTTCCCATTTGCAGAAAGATAATTTCAGAGTCAACATACTTCACTATATTGTTTAGTATGTGTGATAAATTCCTGGGTAAAATAGTGTTTTGGTCTTTAAATATTTTGAAATGTTGGTTTTAGTCCAAAAAAATTTAATATGTTTTTAATCCCTACAA
Source organism: Glycine tomentella (assembly GCA_007407185.1). Taxonomy (NCBI): domain Eukaryota; kingdom Viridiplantae; phylum Streptophyta; class Magnoliopsida; order Fabales; family Fabaceae; genus Glycine; species Glycine tomentella. The sequence continues at coordinate 719,193 of PYAF01001808.1, forward strand.
TTTAACAAGAAAGTGAAGAAACACATGTTTAGTCACTGAAGACTGAAGAGGACTAAAACTAAATCACTTTGGGTAAATGCGTGGACCAAAAACACGCATTAAATTTTATAAGTACTAAAATCAACAGTTTCAATTTTTTTTTCGTGAACCTATATACCTTTACGATGCTGCAAATTGCCAAGTATAATTTTAGTTTCATGTTTTAGAATTGAAGATTTGTGTATTCTCATAAAGCTTTTTTCGCCCTGCTTATTATGAACAGGTCGTGGCTATAACTGTATTTTTCTTGCTATCTATAGCATATTATGCTTTCTTTGCTCCTTTTCTTGGAAAGGACATCTATGAATATGTGGCTATTGGTGTTTACTCTGTATTGGTAAGCAGTACTCTGATTCTTCTCTGCTCCCCCTCCGTTCATGTGTTTTTCATATGGAAGATTCGTTCTAAAAATTGGGATTCAATATTCCTTCATTGACTTCAACTTAAATGTTGAATTGCAGGCTCTCTCTGTGTTCTTTCTTTACGTTCGATGCACTGCCATTGATCCCGCCGACCAGGGAGTCATGATTGATTGTGACAAGACATCAAAGAATAGATCAAAACTTGATGAAGAGTTGGCAGGTTGGACTTTGAATGCTAGTGGCATCTATTGATTTTTAAGTTTATTCTTGGGAACAGATTTGTTAGAAAATAATGTAATTATAGGAATAGAGCAGATTATACATTATGTAATTATGTTAATTAGAGTACCTGTATATTCTTGTAATTGTTATATAATTATCCTTGTATTTGTGACTCTTGATATAAATATCTGCTCTGTTGTGTTAGTCAACACACGGAATTCATCCCATGCCTGTTGTTCTCTCTCTTTTCTCAATAAGATTCAAATTATGATTCATCATAACCGTTGACAGTTCCCATAAATTTAATAATTTTTTGTTTGATCAACAGTGCTTGCTAGAACACCAAAATAAAAGAATTGTGCTGAAATGAATTATCCAGTAGTGACACTGTTGGATTAGGTTGTTACTTGGCTGCACACAAACCCTAAATCAGATGTAACAGATTTATATATGCCTTTTTGTAGGTCTGGAACTGCTCATTTAGACTTTTACTTGTTCTATGAAATTATGAATATATAGTCACTTTGTTTGTTACCTCCTATATGGCTTATACAGACAAATTGTCATATGAATATATTATCTTAATTGATTTGGCAATGATACTGTTTGGAATATATTGGGATATGATGGCAACAATTGATGGTTTCCTATGCCTTTAATAGCAATTTTTCCAGTGTAGTTTGATAGTTTATATTTAGGATTTGCATCTCCTATTGCAGAACCCAGCAAGATGGGACTAAAGGGTGAAGGAATGTCTGATCGGCACTATTCAAGTTGGTGCTCTAAAGTTGGCTGTTTCTTCTGTAGTTTCCTTGTTAGAGAAGATTGCCGCAGTAATGAAGATATTAGTCTGCAGCAACAATCTGGAGAAGAGGAGGCTTTGTTCTGCACTTTGTGCAATGCTGAGGTTGACACGAGCTGTCTGAAAAATCTTATTTCATTTCCATTACTTCTTCAAATAAACCAAAAGGAGAAAAACAAGTGATGAGAGGAAAATGGAGAAAGAAAAGTATAATATACGGTTTCCTAGAATGCAACACAGTTTGATTCTAAGTAGATGAATCCAAATTTTTCTTCCCAAAACTGCCATGATTATAGGCAAAACAGGAAAAGTTCTGTTATAGAGATCCCTTTCTTGATGCTTCATGTTTGTTCAAGAATAAATACAACCCCTTTCAATGAATAGTATGTCAGAGTCTTTTTTATTTGAGAAAACATTTTTTTTTAATTTTTTTGTTTTCATAAATAACTACAAAATACCAACTTGATTTCACTTTGATTCTTGTTTTTATCTTTTAAAATATCTAGTTGAAGAGTTTACTTTCCTTTCCTTGCCTCACCAGAATATGGAAAAAAAACCATGATGTATTTACATCTTTTTAGTTATATTTTGCAGGTTCGGAAGTTCAGTAAGCATTGTCGAAGTTGTGACAAATGTGTTGATGGATTTGATCACCATTGTCGGGTAAATTTGTGTTTTAATCCCACCCCAAGTCAGTTACTGGGTATTTTTAATACTCACTGTTGTAGTGTCCTTGTCTGAGGTCTAATGGTCCATTTTCATACTGATAAAAAAATTGATAAAAAAAAAGGTGGTCAGGTCAACCTTTTAAATGCTCACTTTTACACTTGTCCCTTTCAGAAAAGAATTTTTCCCCTTCTGTTCTTTGAGACTTGTTGTTTGTCTGATTGTCTCTAATGCTTGATAATTATTTTTCTTCAAAGTTATTTTGCCTGTAATACTTGCAAGTTGCTATGTATAATTTTTTTATGTTTGGGACTTGAGATGTTGTGTGCAGTTGTGCACTTGTCAGTACTTGTTTTCCGTAACTATTAGGTTCTCAAAAATTCATTATCATCATATACGTTCTTTGTTTTGTTCAGTGGTTGAACAATTGTGTTGGAAAGAAGAATTACATCACGTTTGTGAGTCTTATGGCAGTGAGCCTAGTTTGGGTAAGTTGCATAAAGTTGTTCATCCTGAATCTAGTTCCTTGCCCAGTTGCCCCCCTCCTCTGGTCCTTCAGTTTTACATTGGAACAATCCTTCCAGATTATAATTTTTTTTTATTTTTCTTACTTAATGCTCATACATGTAACAGCTTATAGTTGAATGTGGAGTTGGGATTGCAGTACTTGTCAGATGCTTTGTTGACAAGAAAGGTACCGAGAATCAGATTGCTGAAAAACTTGGAGCTGGGTTCTCTCGAGTCCCATTTGCTATTGTTGTGGTACATTCACTCTCTTTTTCTTTCAGATTTTTATTCTCCGTTTTTATATAGGATAAACTGAAATAAACTTTACTTGACAAATGTTACTTTTGTATATGCTATGAGTTCTGTTGGCAGGAACGATGCATAATGGGCCTTGTATGGGCTTTCCATAGACTTTTTTCATTGCATCTTCTATTGGTGCACATCTCATGTTAACTTAAAATGCTGGATTCTGTCTACTGATGGGAGCCCTTATTTGGCTTGAAATGTCAAAATATGCAATGCAATCTCATACAAGCTTTTTTTTTTTAAAAAAAAAAATTAATTAGTTCTTTTGTTGTTGGTTAGTGATCCTTATTTAAAAACTTATTGGTTGTGTTTGCTGAAATTTATTCAACATAAACTTCAAGTAATCATCATTATCCAATCTTTGAACATCATTAACTATTTGAGTGGTTAATTGTTCCTAAATGATAATATTTTTTTACCAAGAATTTCTTTCTTGTTATTTTCACTTCAATAAAGTATGAATTGCTATGTTTGACATAATTTTCAATCCTTTGACAGGCCATATGCACAGCAGTTTCATTCCTTGCAACTGTACCTTTGGGAGAGTTATTCTTTTTCCATATGATCCTGATACGAAAGGTATATTCATGAACTTTTCCTCCTATTGACATTTATATTCTAAGCTGTCTTTTTCTTTTACAGGGTATCACAACTTACGAGTATGTTGTTGCCATGAGAACCCTAAGTGAACCACCTGGGCCTTCAGTTGATGGGGTTGAACAGCAGAGTCTACCATCGTCTCCTACTGGTTCAGCTATCACTGCAATAAGTGGAAGAAGCTCTGTTGGAATGAGTATACAGTACAAAGGTGCCTGGTGTACACCGCCAAGGATCTTTATGGACCACCCGGTACTGCCATCTCTGTGAAATTTGCCTGAATCATATGACTAGTAATTTCATTGAAAGATGTATCACCCATCATTGAACATTACATATAGACAATTATGGTGAGAGATAGGAAAGGAGAATTGAGTGGAACAAAATGATTTTGCGAAACACAGTATGCCATAGCTCTATTATATTTTTGCTTATATAGTATGAATTTCCATGGTCAATAGAAATAAACAACTGCTATAGGTGAACAGTTGAAGGCAGGAGTAGTGCATTGTTTAAATTCATGCCCAATAAGAACTGTCACAAGAGCTACTGTGCTCATTCTTAGTTTCTGCAATAAATTAAGTTCTTATTTTATGTTGATTAACTATCCGGCCTTGGATAAGCAGGATGAAATTATACCACATTTGGAGCCGGGACGCCTACCATCCACTGTTGATCCAGATGCAGTACAACCACCTGACAAAGGGAGAAAAATGAACCAGCGCCCTGTGCGAATAAGTGCATGGAAACTTGCAAAATTGGATTCTAATGAGGCAACTAAAGCAGCTGCTAAGGCCAGAGCATCATCGTCTGTGCTTCGTCCAATTAGTTCTCGATCTCATGCATATGATGTTGATCATTTATCCAGTAGCAATGCGAGTGGAAGAAGCAGTCCAATTAGCAATCAAGGATTTCATATCCAATACGATACAGCGGGGACATCAAGGTTATCTCCTTCCAAGAGCTCATACCCTCCTAGTCACGCAAGCAAGGAAGACATTGATGCTTCATGTCAACACAGTATGAGTAACTTTAGCAGTCCACAAGTCTCCAACCTTACTCCTTCACCATTGCAGAGGCCAAGTTTGAACAGAGACCATTTCAACCCCATGTATCAACAACCATCGGAAAATCAGTCTCCTTCGTCAGGTAAAGGAATTGAAGGGAACATAAATCGAGTTCACCACAATGTGGCACGTGCACCAATGAGAAGCAACACCTTAGGTGTTTCAGATAATAGAAGATCGTCCGTGTTTTGGGATCAAGAAGCTGGACGCTTTGTCTCATGCTCATCAAGAGGTCCCGGCAGTTCTCAGATTCCCGGAAGAGAGTTATTATACACGGGCCGTTCTATATTTTTTGGCAGCCCCGTTGTGAATGAACAGCCAAGTACGGTAACAAGAAGTAGCAGTTCAGTAGTAGCTGGTATTCCGGATAGAGATTCTTTTACATTAAGGGATTTTCAGCAAGGTAGATCACATAGGGGTGGCCAGCTTCCTGTGTTTGTTCCTGGTTATGCCCAGCAAAACAAGTTCCCTTAGATTGCTTCCTTGACCATTATTTTGTTACGGCAACTGTTTCTTATCCTTTTTTAATTTTTTTAAAAATTCCTAAACTTTTTCTAAATGTCCATCTTTTTACTTCTTCGTTTCTCCCGTATGACGGTATGAGTGCATTACCCTTTCCATCTGTATAGGCTAATGGATCACGACCTTTTTCTGTACAAAATTATTTACCACTATCTTTGCATTTTAAGTTTGAATATGTACGTGAATATTCAGAGAGTAGTTCACATGTGATGTAGCTTTGAGTACTGAGTAGTTTTGTAAGTTTATTTGATTAAATTAAAGTGTTTGTAATTTTTTTTTCTTACTACTTTAGTACATTTCCTTTTTTTATCTATTTTTTTCTTAATGGTTTTCAAAAGTGAAAAAGAAATGTATAAAGAAAGAGGTAAATTATTTAGTTATTATTCTCTTATTATTATTTTTTGGGGGGTTTCATATAATACTATTCATATACTCAATGTTTAATAATTAAAAATGTCTATTAAACAATACTGGGTTTTATATAACAAAAATGCATATAAAAATGCTTGTTTATGTTATTTTACATTTATTAATTTTTTAAATAACTAATTTTATCAAACACATTTAATTTAAAAATTATCTTACAAGATTTCATGTTTTAGCTAGTAATTATATAAGGTTTGAACCTAATTTATTATGATAAAATATTAGGGTGTGATATAATAATAATAATAATAATAATAATAATAATAATAATAATAATAAACTTAACATTTTAAAAGTTCACAAAATATTTTCTGTCTGCATTTTAAATTTGATCCTATGTTTTTGTTCCTTTCTTTTGTTATCGTTGTAACATCACGAGATTGGTATGGAATTGTAGTGAAATAGCCAGGGGAATTAAATAGAAAATGACTATGAAGTATATAGGATTCAATTTAAAATGATTATTAATCCAGTAAAAATGTTATTGATAGAAGTAAATTAGGACTGTAAAAATGATTATGATTTACGAAGTATATAGAATTAAACCTTATTGTATTAAGTCAGTTCCTTCGCTATTCAGAGGAAAAAAAAAGTCAGTTCCTTGGCTTCAGTGTAACATAAGTATAAATAGTATATTTTTTCCATGTTCATAGAGTACAAGGATCCAACCCATTGAATAAGATACTAATTACGTTCGCCGTTTATGGTTGTCACCTCTTTAAAGAAATTTTATATACACATAAACATGACCTTACATTATTAAGTAAATCCTTTGGATTAAAAAACATATTATGTATTTAATATCACATTGAGCATCATTTGTAAAATAAGTGAGGAGTACAATATGTATACTACTGTATACCCTTGACAGAGGCTCTATCCTTAATTTTTCGGTTCATAAGTTCATTTTGTAAGCTTTTAAGTTTTAAGTACACGTGTGGACAAAAAACAAGGGAGTACATAACTGTTAAATTTTAACAAAAAGTGCACTTCTTCTTTAAAGTGGAATGTATATAAAAACCAATATATAATTCGTAATAGTACACTGGTAAGTATTTTGACCTGTCACACGAATGATCCGTTCCGGTAACGGCGAAACTTAATTTTTTTTACATAATTTATTTATTTTTGTTCATAATCATATATATTATTAAAAAAACTAGAGGCGGGGAAACAATTATAAGAGTAAAAATGGATGGGACCGAAATTAGTTGAAAGGTAGACAAATGGCGATGGGTGTAAAATCCAGAGTCAGTTGTTCCTCGATCTCCGTTCATTTGGATCGTAGTTAGAATGCTGCAACATAGTAAAACGACATGAACATCATCGACAAGACAATGCCATCCAAGAATGTTCTGATTTTCATTTTAGACACAAATTAAACTCACACACTCTAATAATAATAATTAATACTCTGCTCATCACAAACACATTATATAGTCATCACCGTCACAACTTTTTTCTTGCCAACAATTGATTGAATATATATGACGGGAGGAGGAGAAGGCGGTGACACCAGGAAGCTAGATCTCACACCTACATGGGCCGTCGCTGCGGTTTGTGCAATTATCGTTATCATTTCTATACTCTTGGAAAAAATTATACACAAATTCGCAAAGGTACATTACATTACATATAATAACAATAACTTATAACAGTGTAAATATTTTCGTTAAATAGATTCATGCATGATGGATGATTTACGTGATGAATGAATTTATTTGTTATTGGTCTCAGGTGTTTGAAGAGAGAAAGAAGCATGCATTGTTAGAAGCTCTTGAAAAGATTAAAGCCGGTGAGCAACCTCATTATTATATAGTAATGTTTTTCTTGTTCGTTTGTTTGCTCCGATGAATAATGAATTATTTCCTTGTGTTTGTTGGCATGCAGAGCTTATGATTTTGGGATTTATTTCTTTGCTCTTAACATTTGGCCAAAACTACATTTCTAAAATGTGTATTCCCGTGAAGTATGCGAACACAATGCTCCCCTGTCTCCCCCTTGAAGAACGTCATGGAACTGGACATCACACAGAGGAGGCGGGTGGTGGTGAGGCCAATGATGGTGGCCATCGCCGCAGGCTTTTATCATATGAACGTAGGTTTCTAGCAGGTGGGGGTGGAGGCCAAAGTTGTAAACCGGTAATCAACTCTTCCCAATCCATGTTCTAACTTTTTTTGTTTGTCTGTTACTTTAACCAAATAAAATAATTATGGGTGTCAAAAACCCTCTCTTCAAGTTACATAAGTCAAAAACTCTAGATACTAGTAAGTTGGAAAAACCCCATACCAAGTTCGGTGGTTAAAACCTCTTTCTTTTATAGTATAGCATTTTCCACTTCTAGTAAAATTTCATGTTGCACCATATCAGAGTAGTTGCAAATTTTCAAATTTAGGCCAGATCTTAGTAGTTTGCGAAAATCTCATGCTATCGAGTGTTGGTTATGTAGGGACACACGCCTCTTATATCAGTCTCCGGGTTGCATCAGCTACACATTTTTATATTTTTCTTGGCTGTCTTCCATGTGATATACAGTGCCATAACAATGACGCTTGGAAGAGCAAAGGTTGGTTGGTATTGATTTATGCCTAAAAATCTTGATTCATTCAAGGAATCGAACAATAGGTGAATCGGTTTTTCATTATATATAGTAAAACCTTTCTTTCTTCTGATAGATTCGTCGATGGAAGGAATGGGAAGAAGACCATATCGTGGATGAAGATGCCTTCAATGGTAAAGCAATGACTCATTAATAATTTGTTTCTAGCATCAAGTATCATCAGTACTAGGTCCCCACAGTTTTAACATCTTCAATATCTGTTCAGATCCTAGAAGATTCAGACTTACTCATGAGACATCATTTGTGAGGGATCACAACAGTGTCTGGACTAAAACACCAGTTTCCTTCTATTTTGTAAGCAATTATCACTGACAACTCTCTTTCCAATATTAGATTATTAAGCGGTTATTAAAGGTATTACCAAAGACCTCAAACCTAAGTTTCTGGTTTAGAAAGTTGTATCTCCCTACCTATAGAGTATTCATTATTTTATGAATAATTCTTGTGAGACATATTTAAGTTGCATTTTTTAAAATATAGTTTATTTGTGAAACAAATTCTTGGTATATTGAAAGAGGGTATCGAGGTTGGTTCATTTTTAATTCTTAGTTTTTGGTACATATGATTGGAAAATCATGAATGAAGTTAACCAAGATAGATGGGGAACAAAAGTGTGATATTAATATCAATTTATTAGTCTTTTCATGTTGTGCTTTAATTCAAGGTCAATAATATGTTCTTGATCAATTTGCAGGTATGCTTTTTTCGACAATTTTTCAGATCTGTTCGTAGGGCCGACTACTTGACAATGAGACATGGATTTGTGTCTGTTAGTAGTTTTGACAATGCAACTTCAGTAATATGCTTGCGCTGTTTGTCTTTTTCATTAACTAATGTTAATGCCCCCTTCACTTTTGTAGGTTCATTTAGCACCGGGAAGTAAGTTTGATTTTCAAAAATATATCAAGAGGTCATTAGAAGATGACTTTAAGGTAGTTGTAGGAATCAGGTAATTTTGACAAGTTCGCCATGACTTTGGTTTTATGCTTTATAGTAATTTAGCTTCATGGAGTCATGTTGTTAAAAGGTACTTCATTCCTTAATCCCTTAATCTTTGGTTTCTTCTAATGAGGTTACATTTGTGCTTTTGATAGTCCACTACTTTGGGGATCAGTGGTGTTCTTCTTGCTTGTGAATGTCCATGGTTTGTCTTTCACCTAATTATCAATTGGTTTCCTTATATTGCAGTCAAATTCTTATTGAACGTAATTGCTAACTTGTTTTCAGGATGGCATACTGCTTTTTGGGTGTCTTTATTTCCACTAGTGGTGAGCAGATATATCTTCACGGCCAAATACCAACTGCGTGTGTGTAATTCAGTTTAGACTAATGATTGATTAACTTGAAGGTGATTCTGGCCGTTGGAACAAAGCTTCAAGCAATTATAACTCGAATGGCACTTGACATATCAGAAAGGCATGCTGTAGTGCAGGGGATCCCTCTTGTGCAAGTTTCTGACAAGTATTTTTGGTTTGCATGGCCTCAGTTAGTTCTTTATCTCATACATTATGTCCTCTTTCAGGTACTCAGTCAGTCCTGTGCTGTTCATTTTACTATAGTTTAGTAGCTTAAGCATATCTGAGATCCTGAATATTTGAAGAATTTCTCACAACTTTAATGTTTTGCTTCACGTGTCAAGAATGCATTTGAGCTGACATACTTCTGGTGGACATGGGTAATTAACAGTTCATAACTCCATTCATTGTCTTCTTCTCATACTCATAATTGTGTTTTTGACTCTTGTTTGTTTCTGGTGCAGTATGAATTTGGTTGGGCATCTTGCTTCTACGAGGATGTTAGTCTCATGATTGTTAGAGTAGCTCTTGGGTAAGTCATGTCTCATGGAAGTGAGGCACATTTAACTAACATAAGCAGAGAATTTTATTTAATTATTTAAGATACCATTGCAGTTGCAGTGTTTTACAACATGAAGTAAGTAGTTTAAGTTGAAATATGCAGGTTAGGAGCTCAAGTGGTTTGCAGTTATGTGACACTTCCACTATATGCGCTTGTTACTCAGGTGCATTCAATATAAAATTATTTTAGCTTTGGAATTTGGGCTCCGAGGAGTTCAATGGATATTGAATGAATGAATGAATTTGTTTCAGATGGGGTCGACGATGAAGAAGTCAATATTTGATGATCAAACATCCAAGGCACTGAAACAGTGGCATAAGAATGCTCTGAAGAAGAAAGTATCCAAGGGACGCCCCGAAACTCGAACGTTAGGTGCGGCTGTGGGCCCAGGAGATCATTCACAGGAGCAATCGCCGCGGTTAACGGGAGCCGGAGAAACTGAAATGGCTGAGCAGAGTGCCACCATAGTCACCACCGTCGATCACGACCACTATGATAATTGCGACCTTCTAAGTGGACCGTGACACGTGTAAGAAGTGTTTTCACAAAGTTGTCGTTTGCATTGATCGGTCGAGGCTCGGCTAGCTGCTGTAAAAACACAATTAGAACTAGTAGTAAACTAGCTATTGCATTCATTAATCAGTTTTGTAGCACAGTTTAGATAGTTATATATATATATATATATATATATATATATATATATATATATATATATATATATATGCATACATATGCTTGTAAGCCAATATCATCATCAAAGACGCAGTTTATTTGCGTTGCGTCGCATGTGTAATCATACATCAAATCCTAGACAATGCCATTCTTTACTCGGCTTTTTCTTCTTCTTAGGCATTAATTATCATGTCACAAGAAATATTTAAGCCTCAAGATAAGGCAAATATGTTAATCAGTGAGAAAGTGGAATTTTTTTTTATTCAAATACCTAAAATTAGGTTGTTGATTATATTTTTCAATAATTTTAACAATAAATATTTATTTATTTATTTCTGAATTAATATTCTTAAAATAATAATTATGCCATCGATTAGCAAGACCTTGCAATAACAATTATAAATATGTGGCCTCCTCTAATAAAAAAAAAAAATATATATATATATATATATATATATATATATATAAATGTCACCTAAAACTAAGAAGCACATGAGAAAATGAGAGAGAGAAAGAGAGAAAAGGGCATATGGGTAATTGTAGGGAAGAGAAAATGAAGAGTGGATAGGCTAAAAGGAAAAGCAGAGGTGGTGAGGTTGGAGGGAATATTGGCAATGAGTTCCCCTTGCAGTTGGGCTTGCGCTTCTACTAATTCAATAATAAAATGGAGCGTTGATTATGGTCATGGAGGTGCCATGCTTTCAAATTCAAAGGGAAGAAGAAGAAGAAGCAGAGATATTTCCGTGGCACATTCAGTTTGTGGTTCTAGAAGGTCCACGGCGCTTCTCATTTCATCCTTGCCTTTGACCTTCCTTTTCCTCTCTCCACTGCCAGCGGAGGCCAGACGCAACAAGAAGGTCATCCCCGAAGACCAATACATTACTACCCGTTAGTTCCTCTTCCTCCCTCTCTAACACTTATGTTCCTCTCTCTCTCTATTTCCTTTCCTGTAATAATCGATTTCAATCTCAAACCAGCTGATGGATTGAAATACTATGATTTGGTTGAGGGCAAAGGTCCAGTCGCTGATAAAGGAACAACTGTTCAGGTTTCTGATCTTTTGGAACTGCCAACATCTCATTTCATTCTTCTATCGTTTACTTTTCATTTCTACTTCTCACTCACATTCATAGGTACACTTTGATTGCTTATATCGCGGAATCACAGCTGTCTCCAGTCGAGAATCTAAACTCCTAGCTGGAAATCGTATCATTGCTCAGGTTCCAATCTATTCCTACTAATGGAAAAACTTAGGCCCAGTTTATATATAAGCTACAAGACCTTTTCTATTGAAAATGTATCACTTTTTCCAGAACTCTTACTTTCTTTTCGAATTTTATCTCCCAAGTCCAAAGTCTATTAAAACCTTGTTAAATACACTTCTTCACGAGTGCTTATAAACGAAAACAGCTCAAATTAACTTATGCATTTCAACTTTTAAAATATTAGATGAGATAACTTCTATAAAAAGTTAAGTGTATAAGTTGATTTTAGTTTATAAGATAAACTCATTTCATTTTATTTTCTTATTTTGTTCTTCTATAAAAAATAAAAATAAAAAGTTTATTCAAACAGAACGGAACATAAATTTCTTAGATACTATAGTAGGTGCAGGGTTTCTTAAGTTTACTTGAGTTGAGTGGTGCTGAATGCTGATGCGTGGGTGCTTTGTTCTCTTAAAGCCGTATGAATTCACAGTGGGAGCTCCACCGGGAAAGGAAAGGAAGCGTGAATTTGTTGACAACCCAAATGGTTTATTCTCTGCTCAAGCAGCACCAAAACCTCCAGCTGCTGTGTATACAATAGTGGAAGGAATGCGAGTTGGTGGAAAGGTGACTCAAACTTCCTTCAATGTTTTGTTGCATGATTCATCTAAGACTGTTATTACTTATTTGTTTAGTCATGTGTCTTTTCTTGAATGGTTGCAGCGAACTGTGATTGTTCCTCCTGAGAAGGGCTATGGACAAAAGGGAATGAATGAGATTCCGGTAAATACCTCTTATTGGTTTATGTTCATTTTATGCCTACAATATGTGCTTGTTAAACGTTGTTTATGATGTTGCAGCCTGGAGCTACATTTGAACTAAATGTTGAGCTTCTGCAAGTTGTAGCTACCTGAAGACTAGACCTCAGCTTGACTCCATTCTCGTGAAGCGGTTGATGATTTAACTTCAGAATTTGTATCCCGTGAGGTTGCGACTGTTAGTGTTTTTTAACCTATGTCTCGATAGAGGAAAATAAGATAGCGAAGAAAGAAAATTTTTGAAATACAAAGGAGAAAATGGAGAAAAAAAAGTTGACTTTTAAAGCTTTATTTATTTATTTATTGAAATTGTAATGGACTCATCTTCTGCCATTTTAAAAGTGATTTTAGTATAGATTGAATTGATTTTTTTTTAAAAACTTTTCAACAATATTAATCATTATAATATTTTCATCCATAGGCGTCGAAATCATTATTAAGAGTTTACAATAACTTGAGTACATTGTTTATTAAAAAAACATTGTTCAACAAATTGAGTTAGAATTTTTTAGTGTTTAACATTATAATTTAGATAGATAGATGAATAAACCATCAATTTAATTTTTTAAGAGTATTGCCCTCTCTTCTAAATATTTCTTAATACAAGAAAATTCTCAAATATTAAAATCATGTAGCCTTTCAAGTATTAAAATGTTTTGTAATTGATTTCTGGATATTAGTAAAAATATCAACTTACATATTAAATGGATGGCTATTTAACACTTTGAAGATTATTTATATACAGTTGTATTGTTTTAGGGACTATTTATGAAAAAAAATATTTTTATGATTAAATTGAATGATTTATTCTAGAGGACGATCCTCGTGGCTAGTTGACTGCATCTTCACACAATTGTCAATTGACTAGGGGCATGTTTGTTTAAGCGTTAGAAGCTCCGCTAAATGAGATTTCATGCTTTCCTATGCACCAAACGCGAGAGGAGGAAAAATGAAACTTTTACATTCAATAAAATCAACTTGTATTCAAACAAAACTTTGTCTTTTTTTTTTCCCTTTCAATTTATCTTTTTTTTTTGTCTTTGTTTTCAAATTAAATTTCAATATCTTTAAAATTAATTATCAATTGTTAAAAAATGATTTTAGAAAATTTAAATGAGTTAAATTTCAAAAACTCATTAAAATCAAAACATGTTGCAAGACTCAAAGAATACATACTTATACAAATGATTCACTAATAAGAAAGTAGTATCGACAACATATTCAAATCAAGCCATCGTGTGATATAAATTCAATCTTTATCAATAGGACTTGTCTTTGTTTACATCTAATACTTTCAATTATTGATATAAAAATATTTACTTATTTATTATACATTTTATTTATTTAAAAATAAACATTATTTTATTTTATGTAATGCACAAGTTAAATTACTAATTTAAAAATATTATGTTATTATAAAATTAAATTTTATTTTGATGTCTTTCCAGAATTTTAATTATGTAACACGCATATATATATATATATAAACTAAAATAATGGTCATAAAATTTAAGCCAACAACTCCGTATAAATTATAGAAGTTCTCCATGCAATTTCAATAACTTATACATATTTATTCCGTTTCTTATGATTGTTTTGTTAGGTAAAATTTCCTATGACTGTTTTAAAAAATGATTCTGCTGATTTTTTGTAGACGAAGAATAACTTGAATTTATTATTTTACTTGTATTGTTAATTTTATTAAGAGCGGACATACTCTACTCGGAAGTGGTAAATGGGAAGGGGAGTTGAACAAGAAACAGCAGTGCCTGCTGGGCTGTTGGGTCTCAGTGCAGTGAATGAGTTGAAGAAGAGAAAGAAAACAATGAAAAGAGGCATCATGAGCTTCATTCTGTTTCCGATTCTCTCTGCATTTGCCTTTCTGTCCTCGCCCGTTCTCTCTGCTTCGGATCTGATCCTCGCCAAGGTTGACCGTCGCGTAAGTCTTCTCACATCTTTCCTTTTCTCTTCACGTTTTAGGTTTTCGATCTCGCACCCTTTACTCTTTCTCTTTTCTTCACAACACATTATAATACTCCGAGCCCGTTAAAATTACCCACTCCCAAGGGTTTCGGTTTCAAATTTCCTCCGATCTACATTTTTTATATATCGCTTGCCTCTATTCTATTCAATGTCGATCATATAATCAAAAGGAATGAATCGGAAGGATTCACGATATATGAATTACTTCACTTTCTCGGTCCTATGTTTTCTGTGCAATATTCTAATGAATTTAGGAATCAGACTCGCGTATTTTGTTATGCAGCTGTCATTGTTCAGTTCTCTGTATCTAATAATTGTCGTTTCAGGTGTATGCTTCTTCTTCTGACAATCTTTTCCCTGTGCTTTGCAGATTGATCTGACTTCACAGATTGTGCGCATCACTACTTCACTAAAGGTGCTCAAAATATCATTCATTTTCTATCCTTCATATATTTAGTGTAATTTCTTCATTTATTCTTTAATTTTCTTTGACAAAGACACGGGTGTGGTAGGTGGTAAATGGCAACCTAACTTCTGTAAGAAACACAACATAAACTCTAGTTTAGAAATTTGAACTGAATAATAATAAATTCATTTTTAATTTGAATCGTTTCCTTCTTCTGAAATTAGAGGTTTAAAAAAAATTGAAAGAAAAAACTGTTAAAGCCACTTACCAAATAATATTTTTTCTTAGCATGTCCTATCTCCTTTGACTTTCATTTTCTAATATAATTCTCTTTCTTATTATATTTGTTTCTATGTCACACTTTCTGTCCATTTTTTGCAGGTGCAGAATACGGGATCTGATGTTGTGTCTGAGATTTTGCTGTCCTTTCCTGAGAACCAGGCAAGTAACTTGGCATACTTGAAGGCAACACTTGGTGATGGGAAGAGAAAATCAAAACCATCTTCTGGTGTTGGTTTACCTGTCGAAGTTGTCCACCCTAAAGATGTACCGCCTGCCTTGACAATTTATTCCGTATCTTTACCTAAGGGGCTTGGGAAGGGAGATAGTCTGACGTTGGATATCTTGGCTGTTTTTACCCACTCATTGCAACCATTTCCAGAGAAAATCAACCAGGCTGAAATCCAGCTTCTACTGTTTCAAGAAAGTGCACAGTATCTCTCCCCATATGCAGTCAAGGTCCAATCACTCACTGTTAAATTGCCTGATGCAAGGATAGAGTCCTATACAAAACTAGAAAATGCAAAACTTCAGGGATCTGAATTAAAATATGGTCCATATGAAAATCTTCCTCCATTTTCATACTTGCCAATAGTTATTCACTTTGAGAATAACCAACCCTTTGCAGTTGCTAAAGAGTTGGTTCGAGAGATCGAAATTTCCCATTGGGGCAATGTACAGATCACAGAGCATTACGATATTATCCATGCTGGTTCTCAGAGCAAAGGGGAATTTTCTAGGTCACCTTGTTTCTTTGATTCTGAGTTATTTGATTGTTTTGTTAGTTGAGCAGGTCATAATAGTTTGTTTTATGCTACAGGCTTGACTATCAGACCAGGCCATTTTTAAGAGTTGCATCAGCCTTTAGGCGTCTTGTTGCCAAGCTACCACCAAGAGCTCATTCTGTGTACTACAGGGATGAAATTGGCAACATTTCCACTTCTAGTTTATGGGGTGACTCAAAAAAGGTGGATATTTTCACATTTGATAAATTTTTACTGTGAAATACTTTTTAAAAAATATTTGCCAAAAATAATTATTCTTTAAAAATCAGACAGAATTGGAGATTGAACCTAGGTACCCTATGTTTGGTGGCTGGAAAACTGCCTTTACCATTGGATATGGCTTGCCACTTCGGGACTTCTTATTTGGATCGGATGGAAAGCGCTTCCTTAACATCTCCTTTGGTGCCCCTATTACTGAGTTGGTCATTGACACACTATTTGTGAAGGTGACTGAGTTTATTTTATCTTGATTCTTGATAATATATATTTCACTTTTTATTTTTCATTTCTGTTGGTTGGAACTTGGAATGTGATCTTAAAATGGAGAATTTATCAGGTTGGCTTGTGCAACATCGCATTTTGCTTTTACCTTTTCAAGGGAGAAAGCAATATACCAGGGGAAAATGAATTTCTATATATAAATATGACCATTTCAGTTGTCTATGATTAAATTATGAGAATATAATTGTGATTTTATTATATTAATTATTTGGCACCCGAGTTGTGAACAAGTAACCACTTCTCGACAATTGTTCCTAAGTTGGAAATATTTTTTTACCAAGATTTTTTTTCCTTTGCAATTTTTCCTACTCTCTCCCCCTCTCCCAATTGTAGTCTGTGTAATATAGTTATACCAGTTTGAATAACTATTACATCTGCCTGATTCTTGTAAATTCCAGGTTGTTTTGCCAGAGGGTTCTAAAGATATTTCAGTATCCGTTCCATTTCCTGTGAAACAATCGGAGGAGGTATTTCTATATTGATATCTTCTGCCAAATCATAGTTTTTCCATTCTCTTGATTAGGTTTTATAGTCCTTCCACGTAATTGTTGCAGGCAAAGCTTTCCCACTTGGATATTGTTGGTAGACCTGTTGTTGTGCTGGAGAAGAACAATGTCGTTCCTGAGCATAATGAGCATTTTCAGGTATTACTGTTGCATCTGTTCATGAAGCTAAAAGTGCTAAATTTGTACTATCTAGCCACACAAAAAACTGAATATTTTGTCAACTTCATATGATCCACAAAGATCATGTTTTCAAGGGTGATATTAGCACTATTCAGATTTTGAAGAACATGACAAAAGTAACACAATTTTCTTAGTTTTATATTACAAGAAAAGAAAAATTGATATCCCTAAATTTCATGGAGTGTTCACCTTATTGAATTGGGTGCTCATTGCTCGCTGCCAATATATTTATAAGAGGAGTTTTTTTGTTTGTTGTTTTTATATAACCTGGTTCCAATGTTTCAAGTATACCCCATCAGAAAATGAAATACAAGGGTTAGAGAGATTTGCTAGAGACAAGAACTAAGGACAAGAGAAATTATAATTATTATTTGATTACTTAGTATATACAATATTTGTTTCCTTCTGATGTTTGATTGGGCATACTACTTATTACCATTGCTTATATTGCAGGTCTACTATAAGTTCAACAGTCTTTCTATGCTCAGGGAGCCTTTGATGTTGATTTCTGGCTTTTTCTTTCTGTTTCTTGCTTGCATTGTCTACACGCATGCAGATATATCAATCTCCAAATCTTCTGCATCTTATTTGGCAAAGCTCCAGTTGGACGAGGTAATCAACTTGTTGTATTGTGTACAGAGTTCAGTATTTGTAATTGAATGTAATACTTATATTACTTGTGCTTTACTTTGCAGGTGCAAGCAACTATTCAGCAGGTCCATGGTATCATTAGCCGTTGCTTAACCGCACATGACAAGCTAGAAATGTCATTACACGATCTTTCAAGGACAGGAGACATTCAAGCCTGTAAAGCAACTCGAAAATCAGTCGATAGTTTACTGAAAGAGCTCTCTAAAGAGTTGAAGCAACCATTGGCAATTTTGCAATCTTCTCCGCAAGCTGCTCAAATATTACCGAAGGTTATGTTGTAAATATTTTATTCTGTGTTATTTCCCTCTCGATTTATAGCTACATAATTTATGTTTTTGTTTTCAGGTGGAGGAACTTGTTACTAAGGAGAGAGAGTTGCAGGATAAACTTCTAGTAAAACACTCTACAGTTGTAGACGGCTATGAGAAGAAGTCAGCAGGAAGGGAAATTGAGAATCGGATTGCTTCACAACAGCAGAAAATTACTGCTTTGAGACGGGAGATTGATGACCTTATGGACTTGATTGATGAGATATGATAGGTGACTATGCTGCTCGAGATGATAATATGCTCTCATTTTGACCTTGTTTTACTTTATTTAGGTCAGGAGTTTGTTGCGGATTTATAGTTGCAAAGAGATTAGTGATACTTCTGACGGTTGGAATTTTGGTGCAGTCTATTATTGTCTACTAGTATTATGGAAACATTTAGCTTAAATATGCTAGACTAAGGATCTCATCGTAACTATCGCTAATTTTATATCCATGCTTATCTATACCTATGTGAAAAAATGGATTGCATGCACTCCTAAATGATCGTTAATACCCTTGAACCCTTTGGTTCAAATTATGACTCGAATCTTGTGTTTCACAAATTTACTAAATCACTTGAGTGCATGTTTGGAAAAATTATTATTTTTCAAAAGTTCTTAGCCTTCATTATAATATAAGTAAATTACGCTCTTACCTTCTATATTTTGTTCAAATTTCACTTGATATCTCTCCTTTTTTTCACATGACTTTTACCACTTTTTGTAATGTTGTTAACTAACGTCAATTAAAATATGTTAGTAGCCGAAATTGTTCTTATATTTTAATTGTAAAATTTAAATTATCCCTTTTTAATTAATTTCAGAATTTAGGATTCACGTTTCATTCTTTTTCCTCATTCACAAGTATTGTTCATCTTCTTCTTGTTGGCGAGTTCCTTTTTAGTGTTCATGGAGTGCGAGTTCTTTTTCTTCTTACGACGTTCATATTTCATTCTTCTTCATTATTCGCGAGTTCTTCATCATTCTTCTTCCAATTTACGTGTTTTCCATTGTTCATCTTTCAGTTCATGAGTTCTACAATATACCTCTGTTTCTCTTCCCGTTCCATGATTTTTGTTCACACTATGATTTTGTTTGTAAGTGACTATTGGACCTTGTATATAGATTATTTTTTAAGAATATTTATTTAATTTTGATTGTTTATTGTTACCTATTTCTGAATGGGGTTTCAATGGGAGACCGGTTTGATATCACTATATTTAAAATCATTTGTTTATTATTATTGATTAAAATAATGTTGATATTTGGGACCATATGAAACACAATGGATGAACTAAAAATCATTTGTTTATTATTGTTGGTTAAAATAGTGTTGATGTTTAGAACCACATGAACACAATGAATGAACTGAAATACATTGGTCCTAAACCAGGCAACGTGAATATTTTGATCCACTTTACGAACCAACGGGACAAACCAAATGAGATATACAATATTGATCCTAATAAGTTTGGAATGTTTAATGCACATGGTTAGAGAAAAAACAAAAAGAAACAAGGAAGAAAATGAATGTATTTTAGACATAATTTTATTAAAAGTCATATGAACAATATGTGCCTATTTTTTATTAAATTATTAAATGGTGTTTAGGATGGAAGGGGTCTGTGTGTAATGTGAGTTAATTAAAGGATTTTTTGTAGGATGCAAAAAGAAAGGAATATCAGGTGAAATTTAAGAAAAAATACAGGGGGTACGAGTGTAATTTACTCTTATAATATTTCTGATTTTTAATATCTTGTGAGTTTTTTTTAGACAAAATGATATTTACACTAAACTATATTAATAAATTCACCTCCACCTTTCAATTAATTTTCCTAAATCTCGTAATTTATTTCTCCTATTCTATTAATTTTCATTGAGCAAACTTTATTTCCAGAAACCTTTTCCGCTTAGCCCCTCTTTGTGACTCTCTTCAGTCACTCTGTGTTGATTCATCTTCCTTGTGTTTTCTTCCTTAGTTCCTCTCTCGTCTAGTAATCAAGAAGAGACTTCCATTCTAAGTTTGTTAATATTATGTAGAAAAAAAAACATAAGTTCAGTTGTACCTTGCACATGAATAACTAGTACTTGAAAATGCAATGACCACGTGTTTAAAGAAGATACATTTTACTTTTTTCCTTTATGTTGGGGCCTGGGAGGGTTAGTCAACAAAAACAAAGTCAATAGATGTTAACCCCCTCTTATTAGTAATAAGACGTTACCAAAATCACACAAAGTGTCGTTAATGGAAAATATTTAAACACATTAATTTGTACCTTCTATTCAATTTAGGAATAAAATTATAATGAAGTTTTATTATTTTTTATTGAGAAAAAAAATAAAGGAGAAAATAGATGCAAAAATAGGATTTAAAGAATAACGAAGATGAGGATTTGAAAGTAGGATTTAAAGATGGAGTGCAAAAATAAGGGCATTTTGGTAATAGAATTATATAAAAAAGGAGGAGAATTATTTAGCTATTAAGGGAGGTGTAACTATTAAAACCCCCTTTTTTTAATCACAATACAATAAAAAAAAAGCCGTAGTTGTTGGGCTTATGTCACATGAAATTGGAGTTGAATGGGTCCATGTCCATACAGAAATAAATAAATAAATAAAAAAAAAAGAAAACGAAGTCCTGGACGACTATTATTAGGGTTGTATGTAAAGTAATAGTAATTAAAATTGGAAGTAAGGATAGCATATTTTTATCCGGAACGGAAAATGGAGACCTCTCTGCGATACGGAGAAGATTCCAAAGCTTTACGAATCCATGCGAAGCAAAAACTCCGAATCGACTCCAACACCTACTTTCAGGTAATCCCTAATCTATGACTCAATTTGCGTGCGTGCGTGCGTTATCTTCTTCCACTTCGTCAAAATTTACACGTGTGATTCTCTTTCGTCCCAGTTGCGCGGAGAGCTTGATACAAGACTTGGACAACCAAGTTCGTCCAGTGCCCTCATCAGACATTTCTATCCAAATGTGAGTCTTCATTTGTTCTTCTTTTTGAAATTCAAATGATTATTGTTTCTTCTGACTCTATTATATTGTATTGTAGTTATCAGCAACCCTTGGCGTAGGAGTGCGATATGATAAGCGTGACAAGTTGCGCTACACTGTGAGTGCAAAGAAAACATTTCCTGTCACTGTTGACGGCTTGCTCAATTTTAAAATCAAGGGTGGATGTGATGTTGACAAAGACTTTAAAGAGGTAGTTACATTCACTCATTTCCCTTCTTTTAACTCCTTTATATAATCTTTAGGTTAAAATTCGCCATTTCGGTTTTCAAATTCTTCTATTTTCCAGAGGAAGTCCAGAGGAGCCGCCGAGTTTTCATGGAACGTGTTCAATTTTCAGAAGGACCAAGATGTTAGACTTAGGATTGGCTACGAAGTATTTGAACAGGTTTGGGTTGTTTCCCCTCTCAATTGCAACTTGCAAGTATTATAAACATCATTACAATGGCGTGTCTACACTTTATCCAATTGTTATGTTAAAGTTAGAATATCTAAAGCTCATTTTTATTCCTTTTCCTAATGTGGTGTTGTCAAGACTGCTTTTGGTTGTTAGCATTGTTTTAAATTGCCGTGGGGTTTCGTCATGTTCCTTGATGTTGTGGCCAAAATTATGGACAAATGTGGCTCATGCAGTTATATAGTCTAAAAACCTACTCATTGCAGCTGAGATCTTGGTCACTGACCATTTTAAGAACCTTGGTGATTAGCAAATAGCAATGTCCATATTGTCAATTTAGAGGGTGCACCCTTTCCCTAGTAATTTTTTTGGATGAGAAGAGATTTATGAAGGATTGAAAATATGGGCAAAGAAAACCAAATTAAAATGAGAAGAATATTGTCTTATGGTTCTTGTAGATTACCTATTGATAACAATGATTTTGAGTTGAATGGAGTTTCCTCATTGTTGATTTATATGGCTGTTGAAGGAAGAATAGCTTCCAAAGTTTGATGTTGCCAAGGTTAGTTGTGTGATCAAGTGGCTGTTGTGCTCATTGTGTTTTCATCTTTTGGGAAAGTTTTCGTGAGCCCCAATGACTTCACTTCCCATTTTCCCGTCAGCACCAATATTAAGAGAAATCCCATTTCTGCAACTAATTTGTTTAATTTTTTTTTTTTTCTATCCTTCTCTTTTCCCCCATGTTGTTATTGTTGGTTTTGGGTTTCTTAACTCTGCATAAGACTCTGGTGAGTTAGAGCTATATTGAACTGTCTTGAGTAAAAGTAGTTAGCCCTTAGGTTTCTTGACTGCCATTTTGGCTGCAATGTCAAGGTTTTTGGGGTGTCACAATGCAACTACAATTGTGACCTCATTTATTTGTAATTTCCTGCATTATCAAGTAATGTGACAAGATCGTGCCCATGACCGCAATTTAAAACCTTCCCTAATTGTCAACTATATGGATTTTGACCTGATAAATAGGCGTGCCGTGCATTTTACCTAAAGCTAACAAGTGTATTAAAGTCAAAGTGGTGTCCATTCTATATGTAACGAGATAAAAATGTTGAAAATATTGGATGCAAATATTTTAAGAGGGAAAAAAATTGTTTATTACTTAGACTGAATTGTGACATATGGATTGTTGGTGCACTTGGTGAAAAGTATATGTAACTGAATAGTAAGCCTTCTATTTAAACTTTATCATTTTATCTTTAGGTGCAGAAGTAGTAAAATTGCTATAATCTGTTGCTGATGTTTCGTCTGGTACCAATCCTATATGGTTTCTGGAATTAGGAATTAGCAGAATCCGTGAAATTGCTGTTGGTGTCGTTTTGTCAAAAGTTGTTTTTTGATAATATAGTTCAATGTACCTTTACCCAATTTTTGCATGCTATACTATTATTTATGATGTCTTTTCTTAATGCTACATTCCATCTTAAAACTCTTGTTTCAGGTTCCTTACCTGCAGATTAGGGAGAATAATTGGACAATAAATGCAGATTACAAAGGTAGATGGAACGTGAGATATGACTTGTGAGAAGTGCAGAGAGCTTTTTCTGTAGACGTGTTCTGCTTGTCATTTTTTTGTAGACGTGTTCTGTTTCTCACCCCAACCTTGAGCCCAGCCCTTAAAAAAGGGACCATGCATAAATATATGTTTAGTCATGCATGCGAGTTACTTTGCATGAGGAACTAAAGTGATTCTGATTGGTTGAAAATGAAGTTCGCGTATGATTTAATAATTTTTTGTATTAAAATAAAATTCTTCCCTGCGTATGTAGGATGAAACCACATGTATGAATAACTTGTGTGCTGGAATTGGATAAATTTTCAATAAAGACTGGATAGAAAATATATGAAATAAATCAAATTCTTTTTTTCAAGTTAAAATTATGTACTTTTAACATTTTAAAAGTTGAAAAGTATAAAGTAATTTTTAAGATAAATAGTTATTTTCGTTCTCGAAGGTGTAAAGTGTGGATAAATTCGTCTCTGAAAAATGAAAATTTAAATTTGTCTCTGAAAATGAAAAAAGTGTGACAAATTCATTCATTTTGTCCGTTATCGTTGAAAGAGTTTATGTAACATATTATCTTCATCTTTCTCTCCTTTTTTAATCATTGCAAACATAATATTATAATAAGCACTTAAAAAAATAGGAAAATAATTATAAGTTAGAACAAATATAATAATAAGTATAATATTGATTAATAAATATAATTTGTCTGTTCTAAAATTTTTATTGTGATAATATTAGATAGTGATAAAATCAAGTTGAGTATCCTTTTTTTTTAAGGATTAACTAATTTTTATTTTTTAGTGTTTAATTACTAAAATTTATATAAATACTATAACATTTAAGTGGATATAAATTAGACATGTCCATATCCATGTCCATTTAAATAGATTGGATCTTCAATCCAAATTGTTTTTAGAAAAATATGGATATAGATCTATGATCTAATCCATTTAAGTATATATGAATTGGATATGGATTGAATTCTTAAAAATTTAATCTATGTCATCCCTAATACATTTTTGTTTGAGTCTCATATTTTGTGCATGCTTATAAATCAATATTGTGTTTATTATTATGTTTATTCTAACTTATGTTTGTTTTTCTATTTTTTTAAGTATTTTTTGTAATGTTATACTTACAACAATTAAAAAAGGAAAAGATGAGGATTAAATTATATTTTGGATAAATAGTCATTTTTGTTATTGACAAATTCGTTTTTTAATGTGTCATGTAGATTCTTTCACTAACAGTAATAAGTTAATAAATTGATGAATTTGTCGAATTTTTTTCATTTTTGGGGACTTAAAATTGAATTTTCATATTTTAGAGACGAATTTATCAGCGTTTTACACATTCATAGATGAAAATGACAATTTGTCTTAATTATTATCTTACAACTTTTTTTATTTATTAATTTTATTTTTTTCTTCTTTCTATAACTTTTATGGCAAAAAATTTAATTAAATTATCCGATAGTGATTTCCGGGATGACCCAAGTCAAAGTCATATTTCCATTTTTGCCGTGAGGATTGCTGTTAAAAAATTGGAAAAACCAGGGGCGGGGTATTTTATCTGTACTTTTATTTATTTTGATAAATAAAAAGTAAGGATGTGGTATCTTTTTCTTTCTTTCTTGGATATGATTTTTTTTTTTTTTTTTGTCTGTAGAAGAGGATATGATCTTGATTAAACCTTAAGGGGTAAAATATCGATAGCTAATAGCTTGAACTTCTTTGCACTTAACTTCTGTTCAATCACTAGAACAATAGTCTCTAATTCGTGTTTGGCTTTATTACCCTGGACTTTTTATCATCAAAATTCAATTTTAGGTATACGTATCGTTTGCGGGTTCTCTTTTTAGACTAAAATTTCAAAGTAGATGATAAAGAATTTAATTATTCATTTTAGTCTAGATGAGTCAAATCTCCATGATAGTACATCTTATAATTGACAAGATTTTGAACTGAAGTCTTTGATGAGCTGAATTTTAATATAGTATAATATTCTAATGAAATTGCAAATGAATTCGTCTACGGTGAAAGTAAAAATAAAATAAAATAAAAAACAGACAATTAGCATGAATAAAAAAAATAGGGAATATAATATGAATATTAACTTTGTATTAAAAAAATGAACATAAATAAAAGATAAGAAAGAGGGGCAGCGCAGTAGTAGTTACTTATAGTGCTACTCCAACGCAAGCCAAAACTTGAAACGCACACTCTTTAGATCTCTCTCTCTTCAAAGCATATAGAAACAGAAAGAAACAGCGAAAATCACATGACTCGTGCCTTGAGATATTTAGGCGAGCGAAACTCGGCCACGGACTCCGCCGTCGTCGATTCCGACTTCGTCGTCATCCTCGCCGCCCTTCTCTGCGCTCTCATCTGCATCCTTGGCCTCGTCGCCGTCGCCCGCTGCGGCTGTCTCCGCCGCCTCCGCCTCTCCTCCGCCAACGCTACTCCCCAGCCTCCTCCCGCCTCCGCCAACAAAGGCGTCAAGAAGAAGGTCCTCCGCTCCCTCCCCAAGCTCACCGCCACCGCCGAATCCGCTGTCAAGTTCGCCGACTGCGCGATCTGCCTCACCGAGTTCGCCGCCGGAGATGAAATCCGAGTGCTTCCTCAGTGCGGACATGGCTTCCACGTCAGCTGCATCGACGCCTGGCTCAGATCGCATTCCTCCTGTCCCTCCTGCCGTCAGATTCTGGTGGTTTCTCGCTGCGACAAATGCGGAGGGATCCCGGCTCCGGCGAGTTCCAGCTCCGCTCCACCTCCGCCGGACTCGGAGGGAAGATTCAAGGGAAGGGAGGACGACGCGAATAGATTCTTGCCTTAGCTACTGCTTTGGGTTAATATTAACTCTAAATTAATGAATCCTTTTCTTATTTTTAAAAAAGAAAATAGTCTATATAATATGGAAATAGCAGCTGGTGTGTAATTTGATTTTTTATAATTCTGTTAGATGATATGGTTAGGGCTGTAAGTAGTAGCTGTATGTATTATTGCATTTGTGGTCTCCCAGTACCAGGCAGGGCAATTGTGTCATATCTGATTCTCTACAACTTGCATCAGTTCGATCAGGTTCGGATTACGATACGCCTTTGTTTTCTTTTTTGAATTTTGCTCTGCTTGAATCGGAGTTCGTTTGTCAATCGTATCGTATCTCGTAGCACCATCGATGTCTCATTTTTCTTTAAGAAAGTCTGGAGAAAAACCGGTTAAATGGTGTCAATGTTTCTCAGAAGCCATTGTATCTTTTCAACTTCACCTCTGCCTTTGTTTTCAACACTATAAAAAGTTTGCAAAAAGAGCGAGATCACGAATTTTTAGTTTAACATTTTTAAAAAAAGTTGCTTTTATTTTACCTAATTTAAAATGACAGCAGTAATTACTTTTTTTTGTTTCTTTGTAATTTTCTGTAGCATTTTTGAAAAATAAGTAGTAATTATTTTCTTTAAATAAGTCTATCCAAATATTTTTTTAAAAAAGAAGTAATTATTAAGTAGATTAAAATAAGCAATATCTTTTGAAAATAATTTACTATTTTCTTGAAAATGTGCTATAAATTTATGGAATGCATTATCAACATAAGAGTCTTACTCTTTTATAAAAGGTTATACGCATAATTTTGAAAAAATTGGATCGAAATAAAGTAAAAAGTTAATGATTGGATTTGAGGGCTGGGTAAAATGAGAAAACAAATGAAACCAATTGCTTTAATTTGGCAGTGAGTAGTGATTGTCTAATAGGTAATGGCAACAGAAGTAACTGGGAATCTTCGGAATATGTGATGTGGGCGGGTGGAAACTGGGGACCATCAAGCAGTAAAGAAAATTGAGTTGGAAAAGGGACCCATCTCTTGACTTCATTTTTTTTAATCATATATTTTTCTCTTTTCTCCTTTTTATTATATCTTTTTTTATAAAGAAATTATTTTGTTTTAACTAGTAAAGCAGTAGTATGTATGACTGTGACTTTTACTTTGACCGTGTCAAGATCAGCATGCCGTGTGCTAATCGTTACCAAATGACGCCACTGAATTCACTGAAATGATTTTGACACCAATGGTTTGATTTTGATACATAATAAAAAGTTATACTGTTAATTAATTAAAAATAATTTTAGATATCTGATATCTGACATGAATTGAATTATAAAGATTCAGGTCCAATAAGGACCGAAAACATTAAAGTCTACTATTTATTTGGGCCAAGCTGATGATCCCAAGATTTTTTTTTTTTTATAATTTTCTGGATTTAATTTATTTAGACTATATATTTTGCATTAGCCTGGATCTTCATGTTGAAAATAAAATATGAAGATCTAGTTAAGGAAAAGAAATTAAGACGAGTTTCACTAAGTTATTAATATATATATATATATATATATGTATGTGTGTGTGTGTAATTTTAAAGTAAAGTTTTCTTTCAAAATATAAACTAAAAAAAAGTAAAACCATGGGACAATTATAAGAAATTGTTAAAATAGAAAATAAATAATAATAATAATTTTATTGATTCCTATAAAAAAATATATAAAATTAGAAAATAAAGTGAAAAAATATATATCTTCTTGGTCATATTTTTTTATAAATAAAAATGAAAGACAATACTAAATAATTTATAATATTTAATACTCTATTCAACCAATTAAACTATCTCTTTTAATTCTTTTTGATGATATGAACTCCACTCAATGTAGGAGTGGTTATTTATTCTAAGCTTTTGAATTCGGACACAATTGCTCTTTTATGTTTCAACATCTGTCAAATGTAAACAATAATATATAAGACTTGCAATTGTCCTTTATTCTAAATAACATAGCCATGTACATCTAATTATAATGATTTTAAAAGAATATTTTCTTTAATAGCAAATGAAATGGTAGTAGATACATAAATTTTTGAGTAAATTATGACAGAGGATTTGTTTTTATTACACTGATCATCTCTGTTTTTTTTTTATTTTATAAAAAAATATTTTAATTGTTGATCATTCTTTGATGTTTTTTTATAATGACCATCCATGTGATTTATTTTTATTACACTCATTATCCTTCTCTTTTTTTTTATTACTTTTAATTTCATATGTTATCATTGTAAAATTTTCATTAGTAAATTTAATAAAAAAATATTCTTTTCTGAAAGAAAAAACAAAGACATAAGAAAATGATATTTAAACAGTGACACAAAAAATTTTGTCAACAGTTATTTTAATACTCAACTACTTGCAATTTTTTTAGGATTACTTAATTGAACTTAAAATCTTGATTCAACTTGTTAAAATTTAATATGAATTATTTTTACATACATACACTTTTTGGTAGTCATTTTAATAGAACAACTGTGAAGTTAAAAGATATAAATACGGATATTTTAGACAAAGAAAATTCATAAAAATCACGTATTCTTCATATGATAGTCTCAAACTAACATTTATCATGTCTAAAACATCAAAGGATGACTTCTACAAAAAATAAAAAATTAAAGGATGATCAGTGAAACGAAAATCAACAATTATGATATTCTTTGTAGGATTAAAAAAAAAAAGATATCCGGTGTAATAAAAGTAAACCACAAGATTAATCATTAAAGTTTACTCATGTAGAAAAAAAATGACAAGTGTAATAAAAATAAATCTTAAGAGTGATCATTGTAATTAATTTAAAAAAAATATCAAAGAGTAATTAGTCAAACGAAAATTCAACAACTAAAATATTTTTAGTAAGATTAAGAAAAAGTAAAGATGCTATGAGTAATAAAAGAAAATCAAAGACAGATACATGTCAATTCTAATTTACTCTATAACTTTTTTTATTCATTGGTACACGAATACATATCTTAGCTTTAACCTTGGTTGTTCAGTGACAATGTGTTTGTTTTAAGTATATTTTATGGGATTCTTGTAGTGGTTTTGCACACGCGGCGTTTCCACAACAAGAGATCGCAGATGCCCCAATTTCCTGATTGTGAAAGAGCTCTCTGGTAAATGAAAGGCCACAACTCATGATTGAGGCGAAGTCAATCCCGTGCAAGAAAATTCTTGAGTGCTATTTTAGTGCTACCTTAGCCTACAAAACCAAACACACTTTTCGGATGACTTTAGATTGCATTAAAATTAGCCACCAAATGTTGGAGGACGTGGTGGGTGGGTGTTTCTGTTACAGTTACAGCAACCAAATCAATGTGTAATAGTTTGTCCACGATTAAGTTAAGGTGGATTCTAAGGTGAAACATGCAAATAAGGACTCATGCATGAATAAGTATTTTTTATCTGTGATAACAGGTAATTTATTGGAAGAAAAAATAAAAAAGAAATAAACGACACAAAAAAAAAGATAAATTATATTTTAATAGAAAAAGATTATCGATTTATTAGGTTACAGGTTTGAAATTAAAAACAGACTATTGGTTCAACCGGTAAAAAAATTTAATTCATTTAAATTTTTTTATGATAAATTTTTTTTTTCTGATCTCTGCCACAACTGCCACCACTACCATCACGCCATTGTGCCATCTCTGCCACAACTCCCACCACCACCATCACACCAACAACTACTGATGGCTGAAGTTAGCCCGCTAGTTGGTGGGTTTTCAGCTGGTCTGGCTGTGATATTGAACGGCGAGGACTGTAAGAAAAATTCGCCAAAAACTCGATTTCTTTCTTGCTGTGACGATTTGGGTCAGCAGTCGGTGGAGCGAACCCTGGAGTATGTGTTTAGCCTCCCGAGCAGATCACTCAATTCATTGACTGGTCCGGTTGATCGTGATTTCATCCAGTCTGTTATTAGGAATGATTGTTCAAGATATAATGGGAAATCAAATTATTCTTATCATGAAAGAGAGGAGATTTGTGTTAATAGTAAAAATGGCAATGGGCCTAATGTTATAGGCCTAGAAGAATTCAACATCTGCGGTGATATTAAAGTCATCCAGTCACCTTTTCTTATAGAGAGCATGGCGATGTTCAGAGGTGTGGACGTGGTGGTGGGTGGTGCCAGCATGGTGGTGGGTGGTGTCGACGTAGTGGTGGGTTGTGCAGAATCCCAAAAGAAACACAGGAGAGAGACACAAAGTAAAAATAAGAATTGTTTTATTTTTTATAAAATAATATAAAAATATAATTTTGAATATAATCATGTAAAAAAAGAAGAACTACCATTACGACTTTGAAGTCGTAATGGTGTTTACGACTTCATTTGTTTATTTTTATTTTTTTAACTTTTATATTTTCATTTTTTTAAAACGTTATTTTATTAAAAATATAAATGCATAAATATATTAACATATTTCTAATAAAAATAACCCTAATTAATTTATATTTTCAAAAATTAATTTTAATGAGATAATTTTAAAACTGTAATGTTATAAATGCATAAATATATTAATTCAAATTCATTCTAAGTACATTATGTTAGTTTTAAAAAATTATTTCCTCCATTGGTGCCCTTGCACACGTAAGTTGCATTATTTTTGCTTGATGTGTGCTATCAATGCAAGGTTGTTTTAACATAATTATATTTTTACTAATTAATTAAAAAAATAATTTATAACTATTTTTTTTACTTTTATAATTATTAACAGAAATTCATTTTTATAATTATTAAAATGCAATAAATTAAATAACCAAAAAATTATAATTATAAAACAATTATGAAATTAATTAATATAATAAATCAATTAAATTAATATATATATATGGGTAATTAAAATATTTAATAAATTCATTAAGATATATTATATATATATATGTATATGGATATTAGAAAATATTATTACTAGCATATATTTGTTTAATTTATTAAATTATTTTGTTTAGGAAATGTTAATAATATGATCTTATAAATAATTATTTTGTAAATAATATTCAATTAAAAAATTCACTAACAAAATAAAATATAATTATATTTTTTAAAAATGTTTAAAATTTAATATTAATAAAATTACTTAAAAAAGTAATATAAAACTATAATAGTGCACCTTTCAAGTTGTAGAGGGTTTCCGACTTTAAACAAATTACTTGACACATTTTCCTTTTTTATAAGTTATTACGTTTAATTATTTTCATTTTTTATTATTATTTTTTTCCTCCCTATCATCAACCGACAATTTTCGATAAAAAATGATGATTCACGTGTGAATCCTTTATTTCACGACTCCACCTTAGAATCCACCTTAAGTTAACCCGGTCATCACAGTCTAAATTTTAACCTTTTATCTTTTATTTTCAAACTTCACCTGGTCAGTTCATAAGATAAAAGAATAACAGTGTTTGAAGTATCCTTATATCAGCGCTCTGTAGTGTATGTATAGTCTTGGACGAGGTATTCCCACAAAAATACGGAATTTGAGTATTAAAATGAATAATGTGGCGCCACTGGCATCAGTGCCATGCCATCCATTTATATGGCAACGGGTGGCGTAATTTGATTCTTAAAGGAATCAAACGAAACCAATTATGGTAATGAGAAGTTGATATCCCACTTACAATCATTTATTGGGGAATTAGGACAAAAAAAGAGACCTTAATATTCTAAGACGCCATATATCTTTAAATAATTGCTTGACTTTCGTTAAAATAAAAAGTGATTCCATCGGGACGGCTATTTTTTGCCACTACCTAATTAAAGATGATGTTCCAATTCCTTTATTGATAACCACACATTTTATTATCTTAAGCAAAATCAATCACGTGTTTTCTTTTTCGCTCAATATGTTAAACATAAAATCTATCATATCATTAAACATAGTAGTAGTACTCATCGTGGGGTCACCCTTTTATTTTTATAATATTTAGCCCTAACTAATATTTGAGCTTGAGGTTGGATTGGAGGAGATAGAGAAAGGGGAATGGAAGCGGAAACCTTCATTTGAGTTGCCATTGCCACCACCATTTCCCATGGCGTCTGTTTGGACACTGCACTTTCGCTCTCTTTCTCTTCGCGTAAGTCTTTCATTCAATTCACTCTATTCACACTTAGTGACAACGATTGCTATTAACGTTCCAAATTTAAAAATTGTAGCCATGCCTCTACCTTAGTAGCACTGCCACTAGAAATCGCATTAGCATCAGAAATCGAATCTCCAATTGGCGCTCTCGCGCCCAACAACTCAAACACGATTCCATCAATTCCATTTTCAAATTTCATCATCAACTCGTTCATTCCGTCACCATTCCTCCCTTCCCGGTACCCTTTTCATTTCGCACTCTATTATTTATTTATTTATTTATTTATTTATTAATTGTTATTATTATTATTAGTTGAATCGAAATGGTGGAAGCAATTTTCCGATTTGGGTATGTGTTGCGGTTGTGGTTTTGGTTGTGGCGGTGAGAGTGAGGGTAGTAGTTTCCAGAAAAAAGAAGCGTCCTGGTTCCGTGGCTGATCTAGTTAGACGTGGCCAACTCAGATCTGATAGAAGAGGCATGTATGATTTTTATCCATACCCACTTATTATCACTCTTTTTTGCTTTCACTCCTTCATTATTGTGTATTTATCTACCTAATTTGCATATAAAGTACAAGTAACAAAACAATAATTAGTATGCATACATTACAACTAGTTGATAGGGTTTGAACTTGTGAGATCGAGTTTCCTGCCTAACAAGTAACAATCGTGATCCACCCCATTTGTCTATCTGCATTTTTTTTTTTGCATGTTTTCAGTTCGAGGCCTCTCAAGTATGAAGACCCCTTCAATAATCCCTTCGTGAAGGTTGGCAAAAGCGACTCAACTGTTGAGATGTGCGGAAAGGTTTACCGTTTAGCCCCCGTTACTCTAACTCAAGAGCAACAGGCTACTCACCAGAAAAGGAGATTGCGCGCCTACCAGTGGAAGCGACCCACCATCTTCCTAAGAGAAGGGGACTCGGTTCCTCCAGATGTTGATCCCGACACTGTCAGGTGGATTCCGGCTAATCATCCATTTGCTACCACTGCTACTGATTTGGATGAGGACTTGGCACAAAACAATGTGTATCAAAAGCATGGAGTTCCTTTTCGGATTCAAGCTGAACATGAGGCCCTGCAGAAAAAGCTCGAAGCCCTACAAAATGTAAGTTTTAGCAAGATAAGGAAAATCAACAGTCCCATGCTTTTGATGTGGTTTGCTGTCATGCTTTCATCCTAAATCCTAGGCTTTTGGGGGGTTAGCTTTAGCATTCTGGCTGACACTCACAGAGATCTTGGTTTTGAAATTTGCCCATAGTTTAACTAATGTAACCCACTCTTTATTACGATATCCCAAAGCCATTATAAAACTAAGCAAAGAAGATACTCTCTGATTTTGGTGTATTTAGTATGATGGAATGTCATTTGGGTTTAAGAATAGTTTTCCAAACCAGGCTTTGTTTCTTACCCACCATGAATTAAAACATTTTAATTATTGGTATTTTGGTTATGTAACCCAAATCCTTGATATCAGAAATTGGCTAATTATGTATATAGACAAACACATGTGACTTTTTTAAGTGGTTATTTGACTTTTAGTAGCTTTTATAGTCTTGACCATTTATATGGCCAAAATTTGTTCACTCATTCTCATATTAAAGTAATCCTCTCACAAGATACACCAGACACAGACATGTATATTGCTGAAGTGCTTTTACCTAATTTGGTGCACCACTGAAGCCTTTAATTTTATTTTATGCTACAGGACCAGAAACTCGATAAACTAGTGATAGATCCTATCAATGCTAAAGAATTTGAAAGGCCATTCAACTCCCATGGCAGATTAAATGATCAAGCAGATAAGAGCTCTGTAAACAATCAGGTTAGTGGTCCTACCAATGCTAAACAATCACACACACACACACACACATTGCTAAAGTGCTTTTGGCACCACTGAAACCATTTGTATTATTTATTTAATGATGCAGGAGCAGAAACTCAATAAACAAGTGATAGATCCTATCAATGCTAAAGAATTTGAGAGACCATTCAACTCCCACACCAGATTAAATGATCAAGCCGATAAGAGCTCTGTAAACAATCAGGCGAGTGATTCTGACTCCCCAAGAATAGATAGTGGCTCAAATCACTTTGAAAGTACATCATCCGAAGATCCAACACTTTAGGTTCTTTGCACACAGCTTGTACCTGTATTGATCCAGTTAAAAGTGCTATGAGGCGGCTATAAATCTCCAGTAACACTAAAAATATAGATTTGAATTTGCTCAAAATTTTTGTACTATTCGTCTTGGAGTCTTAGAACTTTCGAATTGTATAGGTGAGGACTGTAAATATAATTTTATTGCTGCTTTTTGTCATGTTTTTACTAAGATTTCACTGAACATGTTTTGGGGAATTTTACACTTCCTCCTGCCCCCGAACCCAATTTATCCATAATGCACTTGTACATAAAACTCAATTGAAGTTTCTGGTTCTGCAACCTGATAATTGGCTAACAGTTTAGCCAGGAAAACGACGAAGGACGAAAACACCTTTTACAATGTTGTGTATGTTGAACTTCATTAAAAAAAAATGTTGTGTATGTTGATGTTGAAGAGTTACTACATAAAAGGTTAAAGTTAAATTACTTTTTTTTTCCTGGATCCAACACACGCTGTAGATATCATCAGTCCATCACCACTTACCATTGCTGCCAAATCTAGAGTAACTCCACTCATGATTACCTTTATTAAAGGTATTTAACATAAATTGGAATTCATCCTAAAATTATAATTGTATTTTTTTTAATTCTTTGTCCAATCCAAATATACAAATTATGTTCTAAAGTAATTTCAATTTTAACAAAATAGGAACTGGAATTATAATAAGCTACATTTGTAATTTCATGCCCCAAACTGATCTTTATAGAAGTTTTTTAAAATTTCAAATGTTTTTGTAAAAAAATTCTTTCTTTCATATCTTAAAAGCATGTCATTGTGTTCTATCATCTCTTAAAAGCTTTGCATTGTGTTCTATCACATTTTTATCGAATGGTAAAGAATTTAAATAATAAAATTAATATAATCTTTAAATTAAAGTTCACTGTAGCCACATGACGGACCTTTCTAAAAGTTCGTACTGTAGAGGTCGGTAACATTAAGATTTAAGAATATTAAATTGAGCACGAGAATTTCCTAAAAGTTGGGAAGGTTTGATAACTTAGTACAAGTGGAAATAAAGTTGCACTTGCCCTGTTGTCGACACCGAACCGGCATAAATGGAACAAACACGATTTGTTGAAAAATCAGTTTTCTAAAAAAAAAATGGTGAACACTACGCATTTAAAAAAGAATTAGGCGCCTAATTTTTATGTATTGTAAATGTAAAGAATTATACATTCCCCACCAATTAGAATTCACCCTAAACATTATTTTTAAAATAGTTTTTGTAAAAATGTTAACAATTTATCCTACATGACATATTTAATTGGTTGAGTGTGTTTTACATTGTCAATATGTTTAAATTAAATCCTTATATTTTTTATATAAAATTTTATAGTACTCTTTCTATCTTTCATCGTCATATCAAGTTATCACATAACAACCAAATTATCGAATACTTCTCTCTCTTTTCTTTTACTTCTCTTTCTTATTCAATTTTTTAATAGAGATTGTGTGAATGCAACTTGTCTTAAAATAAAAGCGAGAAATGGCCAAAAGAAGAAAAGAATAGCAAAGGAAAAACAGGGAATTGAGGTTGTCTTTAAAGGAAGTAGTCCCCTCTAAATAGCAGAAATATAAAAAAAAAAATCTAAATTATGCAGTAAGGTAAGTGTAATTGGGCAGTGTACAGTGGGCACTGGAACAAGAATGCCCATTAATATCAGATTTAGAGGTGACCCGACACAAAATCTCCTTCCCACATGAATGAAAAAATTTTGGAGTATAATGCCAACAGAGTTTGGTCATCACTCGGTCAACTATGGTCAAGGGCAGACTAACGGTACTTGAACAAATATGCTCTAACAACTCTCTTTCTTGGATCGGCACCACTATCTTTCTCTTACATTATGGTTGGTTGCAATGAAAATAAGAAGAAAAGAAGAGAACGAAAGAAAGTGATTTTCCATGCTTGACACATAAAATTAAAATGGAAAGAACAATGTGGTGAATTTCATGCTAAAAGTTGGTTTCTTGCTAATTTGAAAAGAGAAGAGAGAAAGTCTAAATTGAATTAAAAGACAAAAATATTATTTTTATTTTAATCGATAAAATATTTTTAAATTTATCTTGTATCTTGATTAGATATTTTGTATTACCAAACGTGCATTTTGTGTTTTTATTTTTATTATATTTTATTTTTGTTTAAGAATATTAATATCATTTTATAAATATAGATTTTCTTTTTACTCATTTTCTACTCAATTAAATAAGAGAAGAAAAAAACTTTTACTTTTCTTTCTTTTTTTTTTCCTGTCAAACAACTAAACAATCATATCACTTTATACTCCTTTTTCTTTCCTTATGCTCCACCTTCCTTTGTAAATCATAGTGCTAGTTATGTTTTATAACAAGGCAAACTCTTAAATTCTCATAACGAGCAAAGCAAAATTTTCATCAAAGGCGTTATCATACTCCTCAAGTGGATTAATCCAACAGGCTATTTTCACTCTAAAAATGCAAAATTTTATATTTATGAAAGAATAATGCATCCATATGTTTCAA
Organism: Glycine tomentella; assembly: GCA_007407185.1. Classification (NCBI taxonomy): domain Eukaryota; kingdom Viridiplantae; phylum Streptophyta; class Magnoliopsida; order Fabales; family Fabaceae; genus Glycine; species Glycine tomentella. The sequence continues at coordinate 756,073 of PYAF01001808.1, forward strand.
CATATCTTCCTCCAAATAAACTTATGACAAGCAAAATCTGTGAAGACAACAGATGATGGCTTTAACAACTAAAGTTACAGAGTCTATAACGACTTGTGTTGTGTCACTCGTTCTTGGCAGAAGCAGCCTGCTTTGCACCAACAGAAAAAAATTCAGAGATGACTTCAAGGGGCATGCCCTTTGTTTCTGGAACCTTCAAAAACACAAATATCCACGAGATGAAACAAACAACTGCGTAAATGGCGAATACACCACCAAGTCCTAAAGAGCTGAGCATCACAGGCAGCGAATATGTGATGATGATGTCTCCAATCCAGAATACTAATGCACAGATAGCAATGCAGAGACCACGCACTCTAGTGGGGAAAATCTCTGAGCAAAGGATGTTTGGAATTGGTCCATAACCCATCACAAAGCAGCAGAAATAAACCACAACGCATACTGTTGAGATTGCTGCATGGGCAACATTGCCAAAATTTACTAGGCTTCCAATGACCAAAATAATGAGTGACACAATCAGCACGGGGATTGTAGTAAGTAGCAACTGCCTGCAAATGACGGAGTATTAAATCACAATAAATTAAGATGCATAGAAAAAAATACTAAAACGTGTGTTTTGAAAAAACAAAAATAAAATCTGCAAATTAGCTTGAGTAGAGACCAGGGCTATTCATTTATTTTCCTTTAGAATAATGCACGTGTCTGGAAAACACTAGTGGTCTTCTTGAGTAATCTTTTAAGTAACCGAGTAAAACAATTTTTAAGGTTAATAACCAGAACACACCCTAAATTTTTACAGGAATTCTCTTTCCTTGGTAGTTATGCTTCAACTTGTGTTGTGCAATGAAACGCTTTAGGATATATATATACCTCAAGGAGAACAGCGACAAATTCTGTTTTTGCCCCCATCCACCAAACCGATGTCATTAAATTAATGAGGTATCAATCGAGTTTGTTATTAATTATCACTTTATCTAATGCATGAAAAAGAAGAGACCCTTGAATACAGGCAACCAAAAATGTAAACAGGGATATATCGAGAAAACTACAGATCAGGGTAAGAAATAGAGAGCGTGCGTACCTTCTGCCTGAAACATCCATGAGCTTCATGGCTACGCCTATACATGGAAGCATCAAGAAGGTTGTGAAAGCACTGATAAGGAATGATGCAGACTCTGAGCCAATGCCTATATCTGAAAGAAGAACTTCAACACCAGCCTCTTCAAGGATTTGAGGTGTGTAATATAGAACCCCATTTATCCCTGAAAACTGCACAAACATGAAGAATTAGGTTTCAGTCATTGATAAGAAGACGTAAACCACTAAAATTGTTGCATAAACTGGAGAAGCAAACTAGAAATTCAGCAAGGAATAGTAAGGTCATACAGACTTCAATAGCTTTGAATACTTGAAGAAAAGAGCAAAGAAGAATTCTAAATCACTTATACTTCAGTCAGGTTAAGCACGATGATGTCATGACTTAAGTTAATATTTTACTCCATCTGAATTTTTTCCACATGAGCATGATGATTGAAGTTCTTTACAAATTATCTTTGTAAAATTACTAGGGAATAACAAACAGTACTATAAGATAAGTCATATAACATTTAAGTGCTAGAATAATAAACACTAGTAACAACATAAGCAGACTTCAAAGAAGGAGGCTTATGTAAGGTTTTTGGACTAAATAAAATACTAAATACCACCCTTCTATCATTATAATAAACAAGGCCAATGAAGAAGATAGTATGAATAGTAACCACACATTACCTGCTGAAGTATTTGTATTCCAACTCCAACAATCAATGCATGCTTAACCCCTGGTTCAAGAAGAGCTTTCCAACTTGGCCCTTTTGAAGCTGTCTCAGATGGGTGAACCATTGCAGGCCCAACTGGGTGCCCATCGATAAGCTCCTTGGAGTAAAGAGCAGGTTGGCTTACTAAGGCAGCCGCCTGGACAAATTCACCTTCACCGGGAATTGATACAATGGATCCACGACGAGATGCAGAAACTCCCTCCTCATGTAAATAAATCCTTTTAAACCCTCCTTGTTGTTTTCCATCCTCACCTTTATCAGTCCATTTCCATGCAAGTTGCCAGCCACCACCAATGCCTGTATTACCACCTTGCTCACCTGACCCTTGCATGAGACTACTGTGACGCCTCATGCTGCCTAGGATACTGCCATGGGAAGGAGGGGGAGGCAAGTCTTTTTCAAGGCTTGTTGTTTGACGTGAGATTAAAGGACTATGCAAATTATCATCAGAGTCCCCACCAGCTGCATCTGACATGTAGTCCTCACCTTCTTCCCTTTGTAAGCTCTCTTCATCCCACTGTTCATTTTTAACATGCGGCTCCGCTGTGCTGAACATGCTTCCAAAATTTGGAAACAGAGTGCTTCGCACGCTTCCTCCTGCTCCTGTCTCGGGGAGCTTCTCATGAATGCTACCAAACAGTGTCACCAAAGGATCCATGAGTGGCATGCTTTGGTTGATGATGCTTCCGTGGCGTGACGCAAGGCCAATAGAACTCTGTCCAGTGACAGGTTTTGCTAACCAAGAGAGGCCAGCTTGGGATCCATATAATCGAATTTTATCTTTCTCTGTTGCACGTTCATGACCATCAGCCACCTCGTCAGCAGGGCCAATTATGTACTCTTCTATAGATGTATCACCCCCAATCCCGAGACCCTCAACCAGCAATGCCATCTCGCCTGTATGAATTAATAAAATCATAAAATGGTTCATCATAGCATTTACAAATTTCAATAGGGGTTGAAAATTACATGCTAATTATATAGTCATGTAACTATTCCAGAGTTTCAGTATGGCAAAAATCGTCATCTTTACAATATAAAGTGATGTAACAAGTATGGTATCAGAAGCACAGGGCACATGACACAGGAAATATATAAACACGAGCTCACTCTCTTTTGCAGATCCGGTTACTTTTTACGATCATTACTTGGCAGTATAACTAACAATGGAAGATACCTTCGATTTCTCACATTTTTAATAACAAAGAATCCAGAGGTTTCGAAAGAGTTACCAGTGACCAACCACTATTGCGGTCTCAACATCAAGTAGGGAATTGCATCAGCTTCATTTATTAACAAATTTTGACACAATAAAAAACCGCAACTCAAATTTAAAACCTTGCACACGTGTGCTCTAAAGGAGAGAAACCCCATCCCAGGTCTGTAAATATGTATGAGCAAAAATTTAGGAAGAGCTGGGATAACACTGGGTAGCCAACAGAGAATGGCAAGAAGGAGATATGCAACTATGGAGCAGTTATTTGGGTCCCAAAAAGTCTGAAGATGGTACAATAGTGTACTGTAATAAGTCAAAGGTTTTAAGTTACTGTTACAGCTACAATTTTATCCGAATCCTTAATATTTTATAAAGTTACATAATTGTGGTTGATGCAGCGAAAATTGCGGTTACAGGTACCCAAAATCCTTAATGTGGTAACCGCAAATTGTGATTATGGATCGTATCTTAAAAATCTTGATCCCGACATTACAGCGAATTCAGATAAAGATAAATCATAACTAGTGATTAGGCCGTAACACGATTCTCACATCACATTAACCAGATAGAGAGCGTCCTTATTGAGAAAAGATGAAAAATGCTCTGTAAATAAATAATAACATTACCCGACACATCCTCCCTTCCGCGCAATCTTTGGAGCACTTTCTTAGCCTCGAGCATCCTTCCTTTGCTGACCAACCAGCGAGGAGACTCGGGCAAGAAAAAAATGGTCAATGCAAAATACAAGAGCGAAGGAATAGACAGAAGCCCAAGCATGAGCCTCCAGCTAGGGGCGGGACTCAATGACATGCCAAAAACCATACAGTAGGACAAAAACATTCCTCCAGAGCCACTGAACTGAGGAAGCGTGTTCAACGACCCTCTTATCTCAGACGGCGCCGTTTCAGATATATAGACCGGGACAAGGGTCACAGCAAGGCCAATCCCAAATCCATCAAGTAGCCTCGCTAGGCACAACACATACACATTTGGGGACCACAGCATCACCAAACCACCCAAGAAATAGAGCAATGATGAGATTATCATCATGGGTCGTCGACCGAGCCAATCCGCTATGGGACCAGAGCATGTGGTGATTACCGTTGCCCCAATCAGGGACATGGCCACCACAAGCCCTTCCATAGTTGTTTGCAACGCAAGGTCTTTCTTAATGTAAACAATAGCCCCTGCAGAACAAGAATCAGTATATGTCTTATAAGCAACTTCGATCAAAGACCGATAGTAATCACTTGTCAGAAAAAAGAGAGCAGAGACCATATCAGATTCAATCTTAGGTGATACTTGGTTAATTCGCATAAATAAAGGTCAATCTAGATTTCTAATTCTGTTAGGGAAATAAAAAGTAACACTGAAAGCACTTATGCAACTGTATGTAAATATTGTTCAATATTGAATTTCTTGTGAGCAAGCCTATGAGATTGAAACAGAATGAGTTTTATTGAGAGAAGGATCGATAAAAAGAAGTAAGAATTGGAAACATACCGGCGATGGTAGCATTATCCCATCCCTGGAGGAAATTACCGATGGAAGCGGCAATAGCAACGAGGACGGCACCTTTCATTTCTGCGATATGGTAAAAAGCGAGCAGAGCAAGGAAGCTGTTAAATAAGAAGCAGGAGTCACGCACCAAAAACGGCTTTCTCTCTTTATTCAACTAACCAAGCAACAAAAAGAAGGTTAAGAGGACTGGTACTGGTAGTTAGTTGGGATTGAGGATTTGAGGTTGACGGGGCGAGAAGCAATTAAAGTATCCGAAATTTCAGATCGCTATTCCCCTTGCTCACTCACTCACTCACTCACTCACTCAACAAGGGTTTGTTTTCGCTGGACAGGAATTAATAAAGAGAGAGAGAGAGTCACGAAATCTTTCTCTTTGTTTGAGTGGCAGTAATTATAATAATTATCATACACAAGCAACGACTCATTTGTCTGGTATTTTATAAATGATGGTAAAAGAGGAAGAGGGTAACAGTGTTGAATAAAAAAATAAAAAAAAAGAGTGAATGATATGATAGAGTATGAAGTGGAAGGCTGGAGTTGGGCGGGGGGTGATTGATAGATGGAATCTGTAGTGTGTATGAGGACAAAAAGGGGTCCAGGCAGTGCCAGATCACTCCAATTATGAACAAACACTGATGCGCTAAACAATCGTGAAACCTGAAATCATCACTCATTTCTCTATTCAATTATATATCTTACACTACGTATTAAAGAAGATGGCCAAAATTTTAAAAAAATAATTCTAGTTTTGAATCAACTGATCTGGCCAAATTGGATTCACCGAATTAAATAATTTTACTCGAGGCGGTCACTGTGAATTCTGGAAAGTGGAACCTATTTTTTCTTTTTTCAGACACCACAAACACAAAACCCTCCAACCTTTCTTGCTTTATATACATGCGAATTTTTTGGTTGTTCTTTCTGTATTCTAATATTCTACGCTATTTGTCTCTCGCCGTTGGCATGCCATAGTCGAACGGACAAATTTTTCCTTTGCTCTTTTACAAGTTTGTTCTAGATTTTTTTCTTCCAATTTCCTCTTACGTTTCGTACATTTTTTTCCATCCTTATTCTAATTCCTAACAAGCAACAATCATAACAATTAATTTTCCTTTCCCATCAACTATATATATATATATATATATATATATATATATAAAGTGTTCTTTATTTACTAGATTTAATTAGATTCCTTCTAATAAGAAAATAATATAAATAGTTTCCTTTAATAAATATTTGGCATTGATACCAAATCTTTATTTAATAAACTAAACATTTCATTTTTTATTAAAATGAATGAAATCAAATTTAATAAATAAATAACACATTTTCTTCATATTTTATCATTTATCAATTATTATTAGATATTTTATTTTTTTAGTCGTAAGAATTAAAAACATATTTAATCAATTAAGTTAAGCTAAGTCACTGTGGTTGGTGTTGGGGTGTGTGTCTATACAAAAAAATAGCTCTTTTTCTTTATGCTTTAAATTAATGTCAATAGTAGAGAAGAAAACAAAATGTCATTTTGTACTTTTGTTACACGACGCTATGTGAAAAAAAAAAAAAACTATACAATAATACATAACAATTTTAAGAAAATTATTTCTTTTCGTAATTTATTCTAAGAAGAGATTCGTGATTATTTTTTGTAGTTTAATGCTCATCTCAATTATATGAATTATTATTACGTTTTTGGATTTAATATTTTTTTAATGTATGTTAACATGACAATTTTTTCTTATTAAAAAAATCATTTTCTAACGTATGTGACATTACACACTAATTAACGACTTAATTTAGATTGTATTTATCGTTAATTATTTTTATAAATTAATTATTATCATTTTCTTATTTGGACTAATAGATTTATTTTCAATTAAAATAATAAACATATCTACAAAAAATTATTAATTATTTTTATAATTTTTTCTCTAAAAAATTGAATCTCAACCTCTTAAAAGTGTTGTAAACAATCTTGCATAGAAGATGTAAGCTAGACAATATTATATAGACAAAAAAGAAGAAGATATTGTTAGTTTTATTTCTTTTCTTTAGGAGGACTT
>PYAF01001808.1:762792-777129 GCA_007407185.1 Glycine tomentella
ATAGATTATTTTCTCAATAATATTTTTTTGTTGGCAGAGATATTATAGGAATTGATTTTTTGTTACCAAGGGGATTGACTTTATTTAATAAATAAGAAATAAATATTGTTTTTTTAGGTAAAATGTTATAGGAAATGAACAATATTTTAGGGAAAACTAAAGAAAATAAATTTATTTAATAAATGAGATAAATATATTTATCATTTTAATTGAAAGTGAATCTATTAATCTAAATAAATAGTAATAATATTTAATTTATAAGAATCATTACTAATAAGTATCACATATTGTAATCCTTTTTAAAAACGGGATTTCTATTTAAAAGGTTGAATGATATATGTAGAAAGCTGGTACCAATATCTCTTTGACCGCATGTTTGTAATTATTATCTCTTTGACCACAAGTTTAGAAAATCAGTCGTATTTTTTTTTAATTAAGAAAATCAGTAGTATGATATAAGGTGTATGAATGTAATTATTATTCTATTTTTTTCAAAAAATAATATAATTGATTTTCTATAAAAAAATGATATAATTATTCATCTTTCATAATAAGGTATATGTATATAATTACAGTACTATTCTTTAAAATATATTATACTCATTATTTTTGTTTACTCTTTCTCTCGATCTCTTTTGCTTGCAGGTCTATTGTAATTTGTAACTAAGCAGGGGCTTAGGTATATTTATAACCGTTTTAGTTTCCATTGAGCACATTTTTATATAAATTTTGTGATTGACATTAATTTGAACATACATTTCAACTACACTTAATAGTCAAAATCAATTCTATAAAAAATATTTTTATTAAAATCTAAAACAGACTGATATTTATAAATTATATTTACAATTTTGTTAATATGGTTGTTTAAGAATTGATTTTAAGCATCTAAAGAAATTAACATTCTATATAAAAAAAAAATTGTTCATTTATTTCCACCATGTGTCAATTTTTTTTTAGTTAAATATAATTATGCATCGTGAGTAAAATTAAAATCTTTAACTCAGTGAATTAAAAAAATCCATAATGTCCAACAAGAAAAAAAAGAATGTTCATTATATTGAATATATTAGAAAATATAATAAATATATTTTCTAATAAAGTTTTGTCATTTTTAATTACTTGGGCGCTGTCGACATTTTCTTAATGTTTATAAACTTTCCTTGAATAAACCGTCTGGGCTCGTAACTTAAACGCCTTTAATCAAAACCTCTTTGCTCACACCAACTCGTTTAATAATCCTAATCATTTGCACCCGAATGAATGAACCTTACATTCAAAGAGTACTTCCTTAAATATATACTGCAAAGGGGGTATCTCTCCAAATTGATATTCACTCTTCTATATAAATAAAATTAACTTTTATATTAATTAAGAAAGTTAATTAATATTATTTAATTCTACTAATATATTTAAACATATTTTTTCTTTTAAAATGCTTCTCATTGAAATGTGATAGTCTTTAAAAAGAAAATCTCAATCGATTCATCAAGAGTATTTTTTGCGTGATATCATTAGATAAGATAATTGGAATTTGTTTATATTTGAGTCTGCTGAAGTTTTTTTTTTTTTTTTATAATTGAGTTCGAAAAGAGTAGTACTTTATTTTTAAAACTAATTAAAATGTTTGAAAAATAGTGACATTTTTATACCAGAAAAAAACTATATGCATCTATTGCACTAATAAAAAAAAAGGAAAGGAAAACAAGATTTTCTAGAAAAACTGGGTTTGGATTCTTTAAACAAAATTTTGGGTTCAAATTTTGTGATTGAAAGGAGAAATTAATAAAAATGGACAATTAAATTTTTTTGAAAACAAAACTATCAGTCAAATTAGTTAATGCTTCGATAGTGTATTTATAAAATCGTTATTAGTTACACTATCTTTACACTTACTTTTTATGGTAAGATGATGGTGGGAAAAACTGAAAACGTATAAAAATATTTTGGATAAAAAGAAAATGTTTTTTTTAAGGAATAAAAAAAAAGTATTATAAAATATTAATCAGTCCCATGTGATACATTATGATTTATGTGATCTTACGTGAACTTGGCTATTATATAAAATAAAAGGCTTGCACTAAACCTTTACGTGTACGTTGTGTTTGTCTAAAAAATAAAATACGACAATTTTATTAATTCAACATATGTTTATAAACACATGTGCTTCCTGCATCTTCAGTTATGATTGATCTTTTGAGCCTGAATGAGTCACTCGGATCTTAAAGAATAATTAAATGTCATAGTACCCCTATATTAATGGCGGACATAAATAAAAAAGATAGTAAAATAATTCAATGAATTAACTAAGTATGCAACATACATAATTCGAAATCATAATTTGAATAAAATTAAACAGTCCATGTACTTGTTAACCAATTATAAATTGTCATATGTGATGATTTTTTAAAAATTTATAATAATTAACTTTTTTTTAAGGTAAAATTATTTTATTAGTATAAATTGGATGTGAACACAAGGTGTGTCAAAATCAAAATGCAAACAGAACTTCAAGAAAGTCTCCATAAAGACAAAAGAAAGCTCCCCACCCAACTTACAAAGATGCAAATAATATGCTGTAAAAAACCAACATTTAATACATATCCTAAATCATAGTTCCAAATTAAACCTACTAACATTTCAAATTAATGGTGAAAATAAGTGTAAGCTGCCAAAAATTAAATGCGGTTGACCAGATCGAATTGAACAACAAAATAAAGAAAAAATCATAAATAATAAAATAAAGAAAAAAGCAAAATAAAATAAAATAACTTCAATTTTTTCACTAAATCCTAGAATTGTTTTCGTTCATTTGACAAAAAAAGTCAGCATAGAAAAAAAAAAAAAAAGTAGACAAAAATGTTGAAGGCAGAAGGAATGGGAGAAAACAATTACTACATTTAAAGTGAGGGGCCAGAATACTAGGTAGTTGATAGCTGGGTTGGGGGTACAAATGTCGCTAGCTGTTAAACATGCACCACATGAGGCATACTTAGTTAAGTGGCGCAATTTCACGATTTGTCACATAATAATTCACAACTTAAACTTGTGTTTTTAGTGTTAATAAAAATATGTGTTTTTAGTACTCCTTCCATTTGATACTTGTATATGCACCACAGGGATATACATGTAGTTTTTCTTTTATGTCTCCTTGTTTTAAAGTTTTCTTTTTCTATTATTCTGGCAATCTAAAGGGTATAATACTAATAAAAGATAAATCAGATATCAAACAAAAATAATAAATGAGTATTTAATAGAGTGAACAATATCTTACTTCTATATTCTTGTAATTATTTATACAAATCTAAATGGGTCTTGGACCTATGAGTTCTTATACATCATTATCATATTAGGTAATATTCTTATAATTATCATTAATGATTTTCTTATAACCTTAACAGCTTTATTCAAGATAATCATGCTTTTGTAGATATTGTTGGACATATTTGTGGATATTCTTGGGCTAGGCTAAGTACTCGAGTAACTCTAAAGAGGAATATTTTCATGCAATAAGTATGAGAGATATTCAGGTATTCGGCTAGGTTTAGTACTAAGTACCTTTCCAAAACAAATTTTTTGGTTTACTAGGAAATATATGTACTCGGATACTCGGTGTAACGAGCACCTGTGTACTATTCATAAGAACAAGTTTCTTACCATATTAAAAATGAGAAGTATTTGAGTACTTGATCTAGCTGAGCATCAAAGTACTTTTCAAATGAGTTTCATGCTTCAATATTTTAAAGGTCTTAAAGGATATATCTAAATTTTCAACTAAACTAGATTTTCTACAATATAATACCATATACCACTTTAAGATTTTTAATTTATTTTAAAACTAAAAAAATATTGATTATTTTTAATAATAGTTTTATACATATTATCTAAATAATTAATTCATAATTATATTCTTACTCTTTTAAAAAAGATGTTTCAGTCAAAGAAAACCATTCTCTTATAGTAATTAATATCAATTATAATCTATTTAATACATGCTAATTATTGAAAATTAAAAATAGTGAGATAAAGAAATAATATCAAAGAATTTTTTTAAAGAAAAAAACGCAGGATTAAAGTTATTTACTATGGAAGTTTAACTCAATTTGTTAAACAAAATATACAAGTATTATAAAATCTTTCAATACCATTTTCAATTCATACATATAAAAAAATAACTACTATTTTGATCTCTGTGAAAAACTTTATTTCACTACCACAACAAATTTTTGCTTTGATGAAAATTACTTTGAAATATGTATTTTGACCAAAAAAATTGTTGAAATCCAATTAGGTTCGTTTGTAAATACCCTATTTTGATGACTTATAAAAACCCTACTTTAGTCATATATATAAGTCGATGCTAGTTTTCGTACGTAAGTTCACGTGACAACTTAAGAATTAATTTGAATTGTTGCAATTATAAGTCTTTCCCAAATGCTGAGATCATCCGGAGTCCGGACCTTTCTACCAATAAAGTGTATTTTATTTTTAAAATTATTAATTGGTGTAATTTTTTAAAAGTTATAAATTTTACGAGAACGATTTTTTTTTTTTTTTTGCAATTTATAAGAATTTTTATAAATTAGGCATTCCGATCTGAAATGATTTCAATTTAACTCAAACAAACTTCAAGCTAGAATAGAATCTGAACGCCAAATCTGGAATATACCACTCTCTATTATTGTGGACAACAATGGTAGGTCCTTTCTCCATGTGCCATGCATATGCTTCATGTCTCACGCACAATCCACATGCACTACTTGATGACGATTTTTGTTCTGTTTTACCATGCCAGACCCAGTTAGTAATTGAAAACTTTCAAGTTTCAAAGAGACTTTTTTTTTTTTTTTTTTGTAGATGAAATCAAGATATATCTCCTTTACTAAGAGAGAAAAATGTTTTTTTTTTCTAGATAATGAGATTACGCTATATTAGTTGAAAACTTTCAAGAGAATGAATAGCTGTTGTAGAGCTTTTAAAATTGGCTTGAAGGAATTTAATCTTATAAGGGTACATAGTATTCAGTTTGTTAACTAACCTTCTTTTTTTTAATCGGAGAGAGATAATTTTATTTTAAAATTACTGATATAGTGTAGAATTTAAACTAATTATTTTATTTAGAAGGAATTTAAATTAAATCTCAAAATGGAAAGTATTTATTCGTATTTATGATTTGTAAAGTGAAGTAGTAAATATGAATAACTACTTATTATTTTAATTATAAATTAAGCATGAAAATAAAAAAACAATAAAATAAATAAAATTTTTGAAAAATAATTATTTTTGTTTTTTCATTTTATTTTTAATAATAAAATACAAAATTGTACTTGACATAATTTATTATTATTATTTAAAATGTTTTAAAGTCATAATTGTTACTCCATATATGAACTATAATTAACTTTTTATTTATATACTTCTAAAGTCATATATGTGTATATATATATATATATATACGATTTTTTATTCATAAATAATGACTTTTGGAGGAATGAATTCACACGGTGCTTGAATAAAAAGTTATGAATTCACATATACTAATATACACCAGAAAATAGTATGGGAAGAGGAACGAACACAAACACACGGCTTTTTTTGACCAAAAGGAGGCATTTTTTATCTTTCAAAATTATCAAATGGTGTAGATAATAAAATATATCTATTTAAGGATAAGTAGTAAATGGAACCACGATTTTATACATAAAACTCATAAATCTGATTTTTGTTTTGTTTTTTTTAAATCTTGAAGAAATAGTGAACATTTTTTACAATAGAAACTAGCTTGATTGGCTTGTAATTAGACATGACAGCGGGACTTGAATCCGTCAGTACCCACTCAAATTTGATTTTGGAGAGGTAGATATGAGATTACTATACTTACTCCGCACTTGTCCCGTAATAAATAATATTAAGAAAATAAAAAAAATAAAAAAAAGATATATTATTTTATAATTTTTAATTGAATTGATAAATTTTGTTTTATAATTTTTGAATTATGATCTCATATTTTAAATATGAGTTTGTTATTATTTATTTGTTAAGCAGTTAGTCTTCTCTTCCATTTTTTTAATAAAAAAATTATATTATTTCTTATTTTAATCAAATTGGGGATGGGATTGAAGAACAATTTTTAAGTGGGAGGCGGAAATGAAAATGCAATACCCACTCCAACTCCCACTCCCACTCCACCAGGTTGCCATTCCTACTTGTAATTCTATGACTGATGTAGCAGAATTATAGGTAACGGAGAATGATCGAATGGAGGGGAAAGTTATTATTGTCGCATATAGAAAGGGTCAAGTGGTGGTTGATGGATTGAAATTAAGGTGGAAGATAAGTTTTAAGATTGGTCTAAATGTGAATGTGAATGAGAGATCTAAAATAAATTTTAAAAAATATTTTATTTTATGAGATAATTATATAATATTTTTTTATCAACACCATATACATTTTGTTAACATACCTTTGTTTTATAAAAACTAACGAGAAATAATTATTTTGTTGATAAACCTAAAATTTAAATTTTATTCCTTAACTTTTGGATATGATGATTACGTACTTTGGTGCATGCATAAGTAAATTAAGTGTCCTTGAAATTAAGAGAAAGTAATCATACCGAGTTTTCTTTGAAATTAATTAAATACTACTGTTAATGGCAAGCAGCGGGAAGGAAACGGAGCTCAAAGCAGGAGAGTTGAGTAGCCGCGCAGAGAAAGGGGAATTAACCTGGAAGGGTTGACAGATGTCACTATAGAGGTCCTGATTAAATATAAATCACAAATATTTTAAATTTTTTTTTATTAAAAATAGTTTTTTTCATTAAAAAAACTCTAAAAAAATACATCTAAACTTATACTCAAATAGACTCATATTAGTAGTCCATACTATTATGATGGAGAAGACTACAAGCTTAATGCTTATGCCACACAGATGCTCCCACTCCCTCACATTTTCGGGATGGAGTATGGAGTATTGATAACGTGTAATGTGTAATGGGCTTGGTGTAAATTAATTAATCAATTTTCTAAATTTTCAAACTTAAGCCAAACATTGTTTAATGACTTTTATATTTGAAAAACACAAGGGAATTAATGAGATTGAAACAGTGACGAATTAATTTATCATTTTAATTAGCTAGATTTCTATTTGTTCTTGATGGAGATCCATGAATACTACTATAACATGCTTACTTTTCAACAGATATGGTATAAGAATTTGAGTGTTGTAGGAATTAATTTCTCAACAGAAACATACTAACAAAATTTAAAATGAGAGGAGTGATTGACTAGAGCTGAGAGATGCGCAAATAAAGACGAAGGTAAAGAAAAGCAAAAAATCTGACTCAGATATATGCCCAATACTAATGGCAATAGGCTGGCTGTTTAAATACGGGTAATGATCAAATTGACAGGGATGTGCGAGAGAGATTGGAAGAGATCGAAGACGGATATAATTATAGATACGATATGAGTACAATGCATGTGATAGAAATAGAAGATAAAGATATAAATTGGGCGTACAAAACTAAAAATATAGGGTACCAGTGTCTTAAATAAAAAAATTAATTAAAAAATCACGGTATGATTGCGTTGGAAGTCATGAAGGAGTATGTGGGTAACAGTTTTTTGAAAACATTATTTTTAATTTCTTAATCCACGACACATCCTACTATTCTCTGATACTTTTTGCTGCACTTATTTATAAAATAAATAAATAGCATGCATTCATCTAATTTAATTATTAAAAATGTTATATAAGAAAAATCCAATAGAAAAATAATATTTGTATGTACAAAAAGGTCCTTGTCTGGATTATTTACGATTTAGAAATTAGAACTGCTACAACTACAAGGAAAGAAAAGGAATAATAAAAATATTGAGAGTACTGAATTGAAGAAACAGTGACATTGATCATGACTGGTGAGGAAGCAGCCTCCCAACTGGGCTACGTACTGGCTGTGCTGGCATGATTGCTGTTCCCTGGTAGTGCTTGTATTGTATGCCCCCATTAAAATATATATATATATATATATATATATATATATATCAATTATTTTTTTGCAATACATCGTCTCACACTATTTTTCTCTCAATTTTTTTCGCATCACATTTATTTCTTTTTCTTTTACTGCTCATTTTTTTATATAAAAAATGTCGTACACTTTATTTAATATATGGTATTCTCAAACTTAGGGGGTGATTCTGGAATGTCACAATTTCTTGCGCTGTAGTTTTTCGACTCTCTTTCAAGTTTTAACGTTCCTTTTCCATGTCTGATTAATTGATAGTTTTATAATTATAACACGAACGTATGTGGAATGAGTAATTATCCTTTATGTACTTAATTTAATGAGCACTTAGATTTGTTAGCCTGAATCGTCACGGAACAAGATTCCTTTCAAGATGATGCTTTATTGCTTGATGTACAGAACTAGGTTTCACTAGTTTAGCCAGCTTGAAAGAAAGGTTAAACTTCCGTTATTGGAATTTTTGCAAATAATTCTACGCATTCCCTTTTGTTATCTTTCATAAATATTGTCACGAGGGACTCCTGTTGCTCTCGAGCATTCTAGTTCTAGTGTAATATATGTATCTCTTAACAAGCAAAAAACAAACACTTGATCTATATATGTTACATTAAAAACAACGGTTTTCACAAATAACATAACTTTGCAATAATTCATACAACTTGGATTTTTCTCAATTTAAATTATCCTAATAAGCTTTTATTCATTACAAATTATTCATTCATGGGGAAAAAATACTAGCCTATTGTTTGAGTTAATTAGTACTCTTTGTTTAATAAAAAATAAGTTATAAATATAAAATTATAAATTCATACTAATAATATAATAGTATTATCTGAATACTTAATATTTTAATTACATATCAGTTAATTTAACGCTAAACCCTTATAAAAACTTATGACATGATGATCTCTTTGCTGGATCAGACGTCCGAGAATCTGTTACAGATGCGTCTTGTCCGTGTGTCAGGTTGTAGTCTAGTACAAGATCTAGCTTGACATCGGCATACATGCATACATGAGTGAGTTATTTAATTAATCATATGCTATGCAAAGTTCAAACACATTAGTAGGTTGTAGTAACACATATTTTAAACATGCTGGGCCAGAGGCCAAGAATCCTGCAAGCTTACCCTATTAAAGGGTGTTGAAGGGGACATGTCCTTAACTTGAGCATTTGCAGCTCCTGAGAATGCCATCAAGCCAGTGTCCACCTCAAGAGGGAAAGTGTTAAGGAAATTGCTTGGATTTTGATTCAACTTGTTCACCCAGCGCATGTTATTATGGTCATCTAGTAATAGATGATATTGATCGTAGAATGTAGCGTCCTCCGTTTTGGTTACTTTTGGAATAATAGTTTGTTCGTTGGTCTTCAGGGTGCAATTCTGCTGGAGGGGCTTGAAGAATAGGTCCGAAAATGAAGATGGGTGGTTTCTGGCGTTGGTGATTTCTAATGGGAAAAGATGAGGGTTATGAGAGAGGCCATTTTGGTCTTGGTGGTGAATCAGAACCGGGCTTTGGAAGTCTCGCTGAGAATGAGATGAACTTTGGGATTGAGATTCTACATCCAATGTAAAGCAACTTGGGCTTGCAAGTAATGGAGGTAAAGCACTTTTTGTTGGGGACGAAGAAGCATCTGAATGTCCTTGGACTCGGAGCACTGGACTTCTCTTTTCCCCAGATTTATGAAATATCCTGCATATAACCCACTCCTCCTGTGAAAAACATTGGAACTGTAATTAATAATAAGTTAGAGATCTTACTATTTTGCACTAGAGATTAATTAATCACAAGGGATGAGATGTGCATATAAATTAAGACGCATTGAATTAAAATTTAAAAGGATAAGGATCATTAACAATTTCACATGTTAATTGCTAGTAAAAATGACATCCAAAAAGGTTAATAAATTTTGTGAAGGAAGCCGTGAAAAGGGTCAAGTTTGGTTGGTGAAAAGGAAATGACATGGAGGTGGGTCAACCCAGAAGCAGACAAAATTAAAGAGGAATGGGAGATAACTTGGTTGGCACGGCGCACGTGGCATAGATTCTGTAGTACCTTAGAGGGGTGAGTGTGGGGAAGGGAAAAGTGAGCATCCAAAACCAAACGGTACTCGTGCATGACCCATTTGGTCTTTTCACCACGAGGGGCCCTGCCTTTGTAGAAAACAAGGGTCTTCTTCATTCCAAGTAGGGTTCCACTGGATGCACTGTACACTTCCTTGTCCTTCCCAGTGGCTTTCCAGTACCCAGCTCCGGTTGCTCTGTTTGTTCTTAGTCCAGTTGGGTATTTTCTGTCCCTCAAGCTGAACAGATACCACTCTCTCTCCCCCATCTTTGCCACATCTGCTTCCTCACAGTCACACAACATTAATTACTAATTAACATCAATAACACTACATATAACAACAATAACACTACACTTGTTCAATCCAGGGCATGGACAAATGTTCAAGATCATAGATCATATAATACTATATATTATGGAAGAATTGAATGATGTCCTCCACTAATCTCAACTTCTCTTGTTTTAATTTTTTCACATATGCTGCTCATATGCGTCTTAAATCTATAAGTTGTTTACTATATATACCCGCACACGAATCTTTATCCCACAAGCTTAATTAGGCAGCTTACAACAATTTTATATTTCTATCAGAACATACGGTGATGCGTTTCTTTTCTTTTTTGCCTCTAATTAGTATGTTGGATGGATGAAATTTTCGGACATTTAAAATTAATGCATGGGGGCGATTATCTAGGGAGGCATAAATTAGTAAAAAAGTGAAAAATTATGCAGTAAGTGAAAAAAAAAAAAATAGTTGCAAGCGGGCCTGAGTAGCTCAAATTTTGTTCAAGCTTTCTTAGAATTAAGTTACTGTCCACTCTCGATCATTCAGCACAGTCTAAAATTAGGGACAAGGAAAAACAATAAGAAGACCCAAAGCGGGGAAGCTGATGACGCCATTAGAAATTTGAAGTGTCATGCTAGTAGATAGTCCACAGTATATGTCTTAGGTTCACGAAATAACCTAAATATAAGGCCAGAGCCAGCAGGAATTTGAAACTAACAACGAGAAAACATTCTAGCTAAATAACATAACATACATCTGATCTGACTCTAAAAATTCTATTGTAACCATTTAGTAACTATTTTTTTTTCTCTTTTTATTTTGGTTGATGAAATCAACGTGTGTGAGGGTTTGGACGGGAGAAAATATATATATATATATATATATATATATATATATATATATATATATGATATATATGATACCTGGAAGTTCCCAAGGCTCACACCTATTGAGGTCAACCTCAGCAAACTTGACGTTAGAGAAGGTGCCATTAAAGACCTTTGAAGCCAAGTAAAAGGTTATAAGTTCTTCATCAGTGGGGTGAAACCTGAAACCCGGTGGCAGACCTTGCTCGTTTCTCCTTTCATGATCACTAAGTTCACACAGTAGCTCTTCCATTGCCAACATGACCTTTTTTTTTTCTTTTTTGTGCAAAGAGGAAAATATATATTGGATGAGGTAAAGTGGTTGCTGGAGTGATTGATATATATAATGAATGTTTTAAAGGGAGTTCTGAAAACGAGGGGAGGAGTAGAATAGATCGATCGAACACAACCGGTGAACAGGTATACGTATGAACCTCAACGTGGACATACAGATACTGATACAGTACAGAACCAATTTTCTCAAAAGAGTAAATTAGTGAAAAAGTGGAGAGGATGCTTATATATCTTTGAAAAACTCTATTCTACTTTTTTAAAACTAATGTAATTAATTAGTACAAATGTACAGTACTTAATTAGATATATAATTCTATTTATTAATTTATTCAATTTTTCTGTTCCCTATAGTATTAAAAGCTAAATCAAGTTATCAAAATAAAGTAAATAAATAGGTCTAAATTTGAGTAAACGTTCTTAATTGTATAGTGGTCCACTTAGGATATATATATATATATATATATATATATATATATATATATAAAAGGTGCGCGAACTCCATTTATTTGAGGTAAGTTAATCAGCCATTTTAAAAAATGGCTTTAATAACATAATTCTTTAAAAGTTGATTTTGAGGTTTCTAATCTAAACAACTAAAATGGAAAGGTTTTTATATAGTACATAAAAATATAAAAAAGTATAAAAAGTGGAGTATTTTTCTTTTAAAAAAACGACAAACGTTAACAAAACTATAAAAAAAAGGTAGTTTCGAAGGTGATTGTTTGCGGGTTAAAGTAAGGATTGCATTAAATGCAAGGCTAGTTGCACAGGTTAATTTTCTTTGGTTTGTTGCGATATATGGGAATGGGGTTGAATTGCAGTGTCAGGGTTCCAATTCAGAAAGAAGGGCATAGGATGAAACTACGTGGCCTCTCAACAGCGATTATCTTAACAGCAAGTTTCAATTACATATATAGAGGCCAGAAAGTGTAGTAACATAGTTTTTTGAAGGAATGTAGTAATTTTTATAAATCCTTTTAATTAGACATTCTAATTTCGAAGTGGTGGATCTAATTTTCTGTAGTAATTTTTCAAGAATGAAGTTGAAGTGAAAAGCTGAAGATGAATTGATTTAAGATTAAATATAAGAGAGTATGTAATGGCGTGGTGCTTTAATTTATTATGACCACACAGAAGCTGAAATAATTGAATGTGATTAATTATTAGTATAGTAAATGATTGTGGTTGGAACCAAATAGGAAGTACCTACTCCCTGAGCCCTTGTATGATGTAGCTAGGTGGCTAGCTAGCAACTAATAAACCATAATAGTAGAATGCAGCAGCGTGGGTGTAGCTGACCTGGGGGTGGTAGTACGTACTAAATTGTTACTTAATTCAAATGGATAGTGCACGTGTATAAGTATAATAATAGATTGATAAATACTAATAAATGTTATTATGATACTGGTTAAGAAATAATTATTTTTATTGAAATATATAAAATTATATTATTCATGATTTATTTTATGTTTTATTGTGATATTTATAATAATTTCTTAAAAAATTTAATCAATGTTTTTAAGGTATGATTTAGTAAAATTTTAATAGATAATAATTCGTATAATACTGTAGTATAGTATAAGCAAGAAGGCATCCAGACACGGCATTGGCAGTATTTTGAATGGTGCAGGAGCAGGTGCGTGCATGTGCCTACCTTAGATGTTAGATCTTTAGTGACTCGGCCAAGTAAAAGATATAGTATAACAGGAACAGCAGAGCAAGAATCCAATACGCCATAGGTTACAGTATATGTAGGTTACATAAGCCTATGTTCTTAGCCCCCTGGACGGTGTCTCTAGCCGTGCTCTGAATTTTCAAATAATATCTTGCCTTGTTTTGCTTGTCTTTCCCCTATTGCTATTGCTTCTTGTCTTCTGCACATATCCCCATCCTGAGGTGAGGTATAGGTATATATGTATAGCAGTCTAATTTCTCGTTTTCCTTAACACAATACTACCTTCTTGGTCACTGGAGACTGGTGACTCATCACCTGCCATACAGTAGCATTTATAGGCTGCTTTTCTTGGTTTCCAATTTCATTCATTCATTCACAACTTTTTAAAAGGTTTAATTAACTTTATCTCCATTCAGTTCACACTTTCTCATCTTACTCTATTTGTTTGAATGTATTAGTTTAACAAGTGAAATTTTATATCATATGTTTGATTTTTATGAAATCTATTAAAATATATATATTTTAAATAATATCATATAAATATATTTTCATAAGATCAAATAGGTTTTAACTTGTGTTTGGTTAAAGTGAAATTAAGGATGAGGAATGAAAATAAAAAGAATGAAAAGGAATAGACAGATAAAAAGTGAATATGTTTGGTTGAAGAAAAAGTGGTATGATTTTTTTTAAAAATATAGATCCCAGAATGTTATTACACACAAAAATTAGATGAATCTGTGTGAAATATACAATAACTATAAAGAAAGGGACAATGTCATATTATTTTTACAAAACTAGAATTTAATTGCACATTAACTATCCAAGATTTATCAAAATGCTAGACTCAAGGGTGCAACATTTAATGCAGCTAAAACTTCCTAAAAAACTAAATTTAGTCTCTAGTTAGGCATATAAATAAATAAATAAGTTATATGTCTTTGTTAAAAAAATTGTTTTAGTATGTTACATATTATAAATAAACAAATAAATAAATTTGTAATAACTAATAGGGGAGAAATTGTATTTTTGTATGTACTAATTTTTTTAATTACTAAATCACTTTAATTTAAATATTTTTTCTTAACCTTTTCTTTCTATTCTATTTCATTTTTTTCCTCACAATC
>PYAF01001808.1:786348-817801 GCA_007407185.1 Glycine tomentella
ATGATTAATTTAATAATTTTTCAAAGTAATTAAAAATAAAAAAGATAATGTAGTTAAGTTTTTTTTTACAAGTAAAAAAATACTGTATTGTCATTAGTTTTTATGAGACCTTTGTTAATTATAATTGGACATCTTAGATAAGATTTTATTCTTTTTTTAATTTTATGTTATTTATTTTGTATTCCTATAAAAATAAATTTAAAATAGAGCTTGTAAATTTTAAATATTTCATTTTTAGTCTTTATTATTAAAATTTATCAAGTTATCACTATTTTGTATACGTCAGCATGTGCAACATAAGTAAAAAATTCATGCGATCAAAGTCATGTTGGAGATGTGACATCATTGTTATAATAGTTGAAGATTTTTTACGAAGACTATAAAAAAATAATTTACAAAAACTAAAATAAATAAGAATTTATAGGGGTGAAAAATAGGAAAAAATACATTGAATAAAAAAAGTGACAAATTTGCTAGCATGAAAAAAAATAAACCTTAGATATAATGCATGCTTTTAATTAAAAATTAATATAAAATAAAATCTTAAATAAATAAAAATATTTGTTAATAATTAAGGATTTTTTTCAGCCTTCTTTATTTTATTTCTTTGCTGTTACTATAAGATCCTCGCACATTATATTAACATGCTAGACTCGATCACTCCATATACTTCTTTTTCTTTTCTTTCTAGCACATTAACTACACACAAAAAGAAAATACACATTCTATGCATACAACGTATATTATTTTTAAAAAGCCTAAATAGATGCGTAGAGTGTGTATTATTCTTTGTGTGTACTGAGGAAGTGTAAGTGTTAGAGAGGAGAAAAATAATATAGATGTTGAGTGAGAAAATTTGAGTATTTATGCAATTTTATAGTGGTCTTATGATGAATAAAGGAAAAAAAAAAGTAAAAAAGTAGAGAAAATATGTGATTATTAACAAATATTTTTTTATTTAAGATTTTGTTTTTATATTATTTTTTAATTAAAATCATACGTTATATTTAAGGCTTAATTTTTTCCGTGCTTGGAAATTTGTCACCTTTTTTCTTTTACTCTTTGTAATATTTTTAAACAAAAATATATGTAATCTTTTTTCATGTTTTGTCTTTGTATTTTATTTTTTATTTCTAATCCATGTAAAAAAACTCATTTTCAGTCCTTGTTAATTTATTTATTATTTCTAGTTTCTATGATTTTTTTTTCATTTTTAATCCTGTATTTTTTTCTCTTTAAGTTTCTGGATATTTTTTTAAAATTTTTAGTCTTTCTATAATAATAAATGACGTTGTGGCTTCATTGATATGATACTGCTACTTATATGATCCTAATAACGTGAAATTTTATTAACATGTCATGTATTAACATCAATAAAAATAATGATTTTCAACTAGCAGAAATTGAAAAATGAAATATTTAGAACTTATAGGCACTATTTTGAAGAAGAAAAAAATTATAAGAATGAAAAATAAAAGAAACATTAAATTATGGGAATGAAATTCTTATTTAAGAATCTTATTTAAGTGTAATTGAATTGAATGGAGAAGAGATGAGGAATAGCGAGTTTGAAATTTTTTTAATAACTAAAGTAAAATACTAACAATTAAATAAATAATAATAATAATTGGAAATAATTAATTTGTGAATAATAATCAGAAAAAAACCAACCATTTAAAAAAAGAAAAAGAAATGGTGGCAGAGAAGCTGATCTGAAAGGAATGGCGTCCATTTCGCGGTTCTGTTGTGTGCATATGCGACCGTCTCTATGGAACTTGACAGCCTCTAATGCCCAGAAAGGTCCTTCTCCTTCTCTACCCATAACCTTGGACTTGGAACATCATATAAAAACACCATCTTTAATGTAAGAATTCAACTATAACTTTTTTCTTCTGAATTCTCACCATTTCTCATCTTTCACGCATAAACAACATCAACATGTTTTACAGTTCTTCCACCGAAGAAGGACCCGCGGTTAATAGGAGACAACTTATTCTTCACACGCCAGTAGCAGCAGCAGCTGCATTTGCAGTCCCAAATGCATTGGCACTCAATGGTGATTGCTATTTTATTTGTTTCCTTGTACTCTAACTTTGTATTATGATAAAACTTAGACGCAATTTTTTAGGTTTTTTTAGTGTTGTTTTCCAATTCCTCAATCAGAATTAGATATTCAAATTTAGCGAGGTGTAACTCTAATTCTGACTGAAACACAATACCAAAAGTATTTATGGAACTGCATTTAATGTGAGTTTTGTGAATTAAAATTATTTGTATGTATCATATAACATTTTTCAATTTAAATGTGTTTTGAGTCTCAGATGTTTCTGAGGATGTTCGTGTCTACACTGACGATGAGAACAAGTTCAAGATTGAGATTCCCCAAGGTGAACTGAATAATTGCCAGTTTGGAATTGGAAGTAAAACCATACATTCAATTTAGTTGCTTGAATTCTATACTCCTTGTGTTTTTGTGGCTGGCTGGATCAGAGTGGCAAGTGGGAACAGGAGACGGAGAATCTAGTGGGTTTAAATCCATAACTGCTTTCTACCCAACACAGGCATCCAATTCCAATGGTATTCTCTCTCTATTTCTTGTCATTTGATAATTTGTTTCTTCATCCATTGTAATTGCTAACTATCCTTTGCTTCAGTGAGCGTTGTGATCACAGGGCTGGGGCCGGATTTCACTAGGATGGAATCCTTTGGCAAAGTTGACGAATTTGCTCAGACTCTAGTGTGATTTCATGATCAGATTTAAAACTATTATTATTATTTAGAGGTTTTCTTTCCTTTTGTTCCATCTAATACTAGAATTCCCCCCTATTTGGTTAAAATGAATTCAACAGGTTAGTGGGCTTGACAGAAGCTGGCGAAAACCCCCGGGTGTGGCTGCTAAACTCATAGATTGTAAATCATCTAATGGTGCGTACATTTACTTTAAAAGCTACTTCATTATGGTATAGACTATAGAATAGTAGGTTATAAGATTGTAAAGGAAAAAAAGAGAAAAAAAAAGGATGTTGTAAAATTGTGTCCTCTCTTTAAATAAGTATACTCCGAACGTGGAAAAAGTGTAGAATAGAAAGTAGAAACCACTCTTTATACAACTCATGCTGACAGCAGGAAATTTAAAGACAATGTTCATGAATTATCTAAACTATGAAGTATCAATGTACATATGATTTAGACCCCTATTCATACTCCTAAGATGTGCTTAATGAGGCAGAGAAAGACTTTCCCAAATGCTGAAATCATTGGGGAAATACCAAAATTTCAGTGCTTAATTCGATTCAAACAATGGTTCAGGGATTTATTACATCGAGTATTCGCTGCAAAATCCCGGTGAGAGTCGCAGGTATTTGTATTCAGCTATTGGGATGGCATCAAATGGTTGGTATAACAGACTGTATACCGTGACAGGACAGGTTTGTGGCCTTTTTATCACAATTCACAAAATATACTGCAAAATCTGAGTGTGTGTTCACTCTAACTCTATTTATTCCATGCAGTATGTGGAAGAGGAAACAGACAAGTATGCTTCAAAAGTTCAGAAGGTGATTTTTTTATTTATTTTGTTAACATACTCCGTTAATTTGACAGAACAAAGGTTATGATGATCCAAGATATCTAGCTTATGCGATAATGACGCGTAGGTCGATGAAGTGACTTCTAAGTTATGCATTGAAATTCAGCTTCCACTTGGTTTCTGCAGGTAGTTGCATCATTTAGGTTCATATGAAGAAAATGGTCATGACGAGGAAGAATTTTTCTCACAGCCCTTCATCTTTTCTATTTCATTATGGATTTGTGTCTGCGTAGATCTTTTCTTTTCTGGGTCCTCTCAGATTTTCCTGGCATTGTTCTTTAAGCTAGATATGGCATTCTAGATCGGACTGGTATGATAAAAACCATGACATTTCCTTTAAGATTGTTTAATGAAAGTAATATACTTAGTGGCCATAATTGACAATTGAACATAATTGATTAAACATTTTACAGTGAATGCAAGTGTCTGATCAAACCTTGCATTAACTGAACCAGATAGGAAAATGTTAGTGGTGTGGTGCTATTGCTTCGGCATACTGTAGAGGTCAAAGCATACACAAAGAAAAGTCTATTATCTGTCTTTCTGAACAAAATGGAATACTTCATTCCTCCATGCCTTATTGCGTAAGCTTGATTGAATATGCTTATCAATCAAGCGTTCAGTGAATCAGTCGCAACCGTTTGGTTCGGTTCCTATTCTCATCTGTCGGATTTACGAATATCCAGAAAAAGATCTATGAAATAAGAAGTCAAACTTATTACATAAGAAATAAAAATAAATAAAAGATAAAACCCTCATAATTTATTAAAATTTAAATGAATTTTATAAATAAAAGACATTATTTTAAGAAACACATTTTAAAGCATGTTACTAGCACTCTTTGCAAGTAAAATTTTCTTTAAAAGCACATATTTATCATGGATTTAATTGATACACGTGACAGTGTAAAGATTTTTTACCGAGTCAAATAATTACAAAATATCATATCTTTAAAAAGTTTGAATTTTATTTTAATTATCTTAAAAGTTATAAATAGCATGAATTATAATTGATTGGCAGTGCAAAAAACACTTTATACTAACAATGTATAATAGTTAAACTCTATTTATCATACACTTCTCACATAAAATATGCACTCTAAAATTAAATTTTCTATTTTATTCTTCACTCATTTCCTTCATACGTATTTTCTCCACCTTAGCAATGCTAAATAGTGCAGTTAACATAACTACATTTTCCTTTTTTAAACTTCTCTTCACAACCAAAAATGGGGGGAAATTATCATTTTATCTCTTCTATTTTTCGCTTTATTTATTCTTCTTGTCACTTCATTTCCTACATTTTATCTACACATCCAGACAACGCATTACTCTAGAAATGCATGTACAATAGGTTAAAAAAGATAAACAGATGCTCTACACCAAGATAGAGTTGTATGATATTGAACAAATAGTCCAGTGACTCGTGGCCAAAGCAAATGGAGGGAGCAGGATAATTGAATACATTCGCTAAGCCTAAGATCAATAGCTAATTAAGACTTGTCAGCCATGATTCGTATTTACATTATTGCCTTCTTGGCATTCTCCAGTTTTTGGTGCAGATGATTTATGAAATAAAAGAGTAAGCTGATCAAGAAAAAACATATGTTTCATTTGCTCCAGCTGCTGGCCTTCTTTTTCCATCAGCAAGTCCAAATCTTCAAAATGAACAAGCTTATCTTGGATATTTTTCATCTACAAAACAAAATATCCAGTATTTAGCAAAGATTTTTAAACTTTGTAAATGCAGATACCATCAATTAAACCTTGACATATAACAGACCTGAACTTCTATAATCTCAGAAATTGCTTTTTCCACATCTAACTCTTCCTTCTCAAGCTGTATGTTTGCATGCAATCGAGATCCTTGAAATGAATCTGAAGTATTACCACCGTTAGATGTGATACCAGCATCTGCATAAAACATCAAGCCATAATTCTACTAAGGAAATTGAATTCAAAAATTATTTTCTACACTTTAAACTCATGGAATCACAGAGAACATATAATAATTATATTAAAATAAAGAAGGAAAAAAAGAGAAGAAACTAACTGCTAAATATATGAAATTTTTATTAGAATATAATGTTCTTCTGTAGTTATTCGAAAAGTCAACCATTGAAAAGCGGAAATGACAAATTTGGTGCACCAAAGATTTTTACTAAAGATCAGTTGCAATGCTACATTTACAAATTATTCCAATCAAACACACCAAGAACACAATGAAGATTGGTCCATCCATTCCCAGATAAATCACATTGACTGATGACAGATTAATTCCTTCAGAAGCCTATAATCTTAGGCTGTGTTAAATATCATTCTCACCTTGCAGCAATGTATTCCTTGGAAACGACCGATAATTTATTTTAGTTGCTTTGTAAACCTCAGACAGAGTTGTCAATGCAGCTTGAGCAGCAGCCTGTGCAACCTCTGACCCAGCCAAAGCAGACAGGAAAGCAGCCTGCGAGAATTTGAATAAAAGTGTTAATATATTATTATTATATATTATATTAACAATTGACAAAGAGATCATTCTTCATTGGGCAGTTCAGCTATCATGAACCGTGCTAAAAATTTAATCATGACCTCAGTATACTCCTTTTACAAACTAGTATTTCTCAGCAACTAAGTTCCAAACCCTTCATACATATGAACTGCCAAACTAAGAAAGTTACCCTAACCCCATACAGCCCCAGGGCAAAATTCAAGAGGCCGAGTCAGATTATGGTAATCAGTATCCAACAGTGTTTTTAAATAGCCAGCCGTGACAATTTTGAGAGATGGATGTAGGACTGCTTGACTTTTTTCCCACTCACGTAAAACCTGTTAAAATTCTCCCGCACATAATCCTGTGTTCACAGCTTCATGTGAGGATCAAGGAAGGACTCCTCCTCCACTACTCCATCAACTTCTGTTCACCTCCTGCTTCATCCTCCCCTGTCTTCTCTGGCAAGTCTCGATCCAATTGAACTTGAATTATATTATGTCATTTTTTTTTTGCATTGCATACAACTTAAACTTACATATATAATTAATGTATATAATTGATATAGTGATATATATCATACATTTTCACCACTATGCAACTTCTGCTATTTTCCCACGACACTATCTTGTATGATATAACGGATTATTTCTGCCATTTGATAACACACTGGTAACCAACTAACTATTAAGACATAAGCGCAATTCATGATTCTTTATTGGTTAAATGCAATACAACTAAATTTCATTTTTATCCTTTCATGAACAATAATTTAAAAGAGAGCAAGGAAGAACCTGAGCCAGAATCGGATTGCTTGCATCTGCAAGAGGCGTGAGACGCATTCTCTTATTGGGTTCAGCAGAGGCAACAGTATCCAATTCAGATTCTGCATCAGCATTAGTTACCCTCTTTAATGGATTACAACCATCATCAGTGCCATCGACAACAGGGTGTTGTTGATAATGCTGGAATTGATCCACAAACGGAAGCTTCAGAAAATGAGCAACACACTCCTTCTCAGTTCTGCCAGGAACATGCTGAGAGACCCTCTTCCAATCATCACCGTAATGTGTAATAGCTTCCAGAAGATTCGTGGTCTCCTTTTCATTCCAATCCGTCTTTGTCTCCTCACTTATCTCCACTCGCCTAAAATCCGAAGAGTTCACACCAACTCGATAATTGCCACGAACATAACACCTCGCACAAAGAGTCAAATCATACTACACACGTCAATTTTCCCTCCATCAAATACCAGACAAAATATAGATGCTGTTGTTTAGGTGTATTTGAGAAATTATTATATAGTCCAAACCACCATGGTCATAAATCATAATCATCACATGACACATAGTCAAGTTTTATTAATTCTTTTTTGTAAATTGAAAAATTCTGCTACACTTCACATCTATATAGTCAAAACTATGGTCACTTGGTGGTCTCTAACCATATAATAATTACTTGTGTTTTCAGTACTAAAGTATTTTCTAATTAAATTAAAGTTTCACTTGTATAATTAATAATGACCTTTAATGAGGAGATATAAGGTTTCCAATGGTTGGTGAAGGGTGAAGGGTGAAGGGAGGGGGAGGAGAGGTTGTGTGTTCAAATCCCCCAAGTGACATTTCTAACAAAACTAACTAACATTTATTGTAAACATACATTATGTAAATTATGGAGATAAAACTAGAATTGTAATAAGCTAATAACGCCAAATGCACACATTGAAGTGCATCTAAACAAAAAACGAAAAGAAAAGGGAAAAAAGGTACCTTGTCACAGGCAAAACAAGCAATGGTACAAACGACTTTGCAGCCACTGCAGAGTCTCTTAGTGTTTTCTTTAACGGGAGCGGAAGAAGATTCGGTGGAGTTGGAGGCAGAATCGGATTTGGTTTCTTTGTCGTCCCACTTCAAGGGTTTGGTGAGCGACGAAGAGGGATGATAATTGATAAGCCCCCAAGTTTCGAGGAAATCAAAGACTCTTCGGATGGAACCGACGTCTCCCACGAGCGTTTTGCGGACATCGGTGAAGGTGATTTTTCGGGTGGGATTGTACCTGAAGTACTTCACGATCGAGTTCCTGTAGTACTTGTAAACCCTAGGGCTCTTCGACGCCGATTCGAAGAACTCGGGGAGGTGACGCACCTCGCATTCGTCAATCGAATCCAACGAGAACCAACGAGAGTAGCTCGGGACCACTATTACGTTCGCCTCCGCCGAAGCTTTCGAATCGGACAATGGAACCTCCGGCTTCACTGCTGCCGCCGCCGCCACCGGTTGCTTCGAAGGAGGCGGGGCAGGAGGCGTTTCAGCGGAGGAAGGGAGAGGTTCGGTGGCTGTGGTGGCCATGATTTTAACACTGGGCCCTAATTACAAGCACACCCTCGGGATATGAACTACGTATATACCTGTGTGTGATTTTGAATCCATTCAGAAATTGCAACGGATCTTAAGAAATAAATAAATAAGCATGTAAACTGGAATAATGTGTTCTCAAATCTGAAATCCATTCAAAAATTGGGGAATCTTACAATCACATATTTATTCACTTTTTATTTTTTTTAATGAATGGATTTTTTTAATTAATACTGTAAAGTTTTAATTGTCATGAATTTTCCATTTAATCGTTCTAAAATGAGATCTAAATGAAAATTTTGTGATAGAAAGATTAAAAAAAAAAAAAAAAAACTAACAAATGAATCATTTAATAAAACTATTTTTTAGATGACTTATTTGTATTGAATTTAAAATTACGATATAAATAAAATATTGTGAGTTATTAAAAATGAAAAAAAAAAACTTAACTAATCACTCTGAATTTATTTTAATACACTTTTTATTATTAAATAAGCTTATAATAACTCATTACTCATAATAATATAATAGTCAGAATTTTTATTAAAAAAAGGTTAAGAGCATTATCTCACCAAGACCAAGAGTGTTTTACATTTATACTTCATCCCATCCTTGTATATTTATGTACTCCAATAAATAAGTGAAGCCATTGGTGGTTTTCACAGCCAGGTCTCTTCTGTTTTTTTTTTTTTTTTTTTTTTACCATATGTTATATGTATCATCCACTGTCCCGTGAGGCCGTGAACAGCAAAATTTTCTCTGAATATTTAACACAGCAGCTACAATACAGTACTCAAAATCAAAATAAGCTAAAACAATTTACACTAATTGATTCATGTGATCAATAGTTTTGATGGAACTTTGGATCCGTATGGTTAGCTTCTTGTGCACATTCAGAAGGACTTCGCTCATTACATGTTAATTCACCTTCTAATGGATGTAACCCCTGCTTTGGCTGGACTCTTCAGGTGTATACCATTTATTTGCAGTGTGGGTTTTTTCTTTTTTATTTCTGAATGAGTGTGGGTTCTTAGTTCTTCTGGAACTTCGTCCCTCATAAAAAAAAAAGGAAAAACAAAAATACAGCATCTTACTTTGAAGCAAAACCCACTCATTTTAATCCTTTAAAAAAAGCTTACAAAAACACTACGAAGTTTATTTTGACAAATAAAACAAAATAATTATTTAAATGTTTTTCTATATTGTAATTCATATTTAAGTTTTCAAATTCATTTCAAAATTAACTCTTCTACAATTAGCATTTGCACCAAAAACATAACAGTGATCACAAATCACATATATCAAATTCACAATTTAGGACCCCGAGAGTTTAGAGTTCAATCCGTAACAACAATCGAACTACTTTCCAAGAAAAGAGATTTGAATTAATAGCCTAAACAAATGACTGTTAATTAACCTCTTTATAACCAGTTATTCAGTCAAAGACAATATTATAATATTTAAAAAATGACGATTATGATCCATTCATACGTTAGTGTGATCTGTGACCATTCATAGCATAGGTATTACATAAACTATGATGTAACGAGTGGTAAAATTATAAACCAATCTTACCCAACCAACCCTTGTATTTACAATCCAACCTGTCACCACCCTTATGCCAAGCCAGATAAAAAAAGACCACGATTTGTGATTATTGCGACCAATTCCACCATTGATTAAAAAACAGTTCACATGTTGAGAACAATATCAAAAAACATAGAGGGCCTAAATAAAATAGTAATAATAAAGGGCCTGAAAAAAATACCAATTATAAAGGGCCTAAAGAAATATCAATTATAAAGGGCACCATGACGAAAGGTTGAAAATTAATTCAAGAAAATGTTGAACATGTGACTCCGTGCTGAATGACGGTAAAATAACACTGAAGAACCACTGCAATCCTCTCTAATGGAATATACTGATGGTTCTACCCTGCATAATCGGCAGGTTCTTAAAATCTTAAATTACACCCTTGTTTTCTAGTAGAACGAACCCCTGACAACTACTATGCACAAAAATCACATTCAATGTGATGGCCCATCCATCGTCACACAATTTACCAACAATTGACAACTATCTACAAACTCAATGCTGGACAAGACTACAAAGAATCATATTTTGATTCAAACATGATTTTCCTTTTTACAGAAGTTTATTCCTAAAATGGCTGCTAGAAACCTATTCCAGCATCCATTGATCCAATACTACTGCAACTCTTCTTGAGTACAGGTAGTATTAGGTATAAATACACTAGTGTAAATGTCCAAATGG
Organism: Glycine tomentella; assembly: GCA_007407185.1. Lineage (NCBI taxonomy): Eukaryota > Viridiplantae > Streptophyta > Magnoliopsida > Fabales > Fabaceae > Glycine > Glycine tomentella. The sequence continues at coordinate 797,050 of PYAF01001808.1, forward strand.
AAAAGCAGCCTGCACATTCCAGTTTCCTTCGCCATCTGGAGCGACTCAGACACAACTTGGTGAGCATGACTATATATGACCTGCACATCATAAAATTTGTTAAAAGCTAAAACGTAACTAAAGAATATTGTAAGTTTGCAGCGCCAACGTTTTAATTTCAGACCAACATAGAACAATTCAGTAAGGAATTCGGGCCTCTTGCACTTAGAGAGCAAAAACAAGACCTTTATGCCATGTGCAAATGGGACCCAAATACCCCAAACAATGCCAAAATAAAATATAGCAGACATAATGTCACACTTGTAACAAAAGTTATATACTATTGCAAGCCTCTGTAATTAAAGAGATACCAAACATGTGAATTGCACACCAATAAACTTGGGCAGTTAATACCCTCATGAAATTAATAGAATGTACAAGCAACTTTAAGAAATCTTGCGACCATTAAATTTGTTTTCTTTTCTGAAAATTATAACTGAGATTATTTTTACCAATTGAGTAGCAGATGCTCAGCTAGAGTTAGGCTTGTGAGCTATTTGAGCCAGCCTCATGAGCTCGTGTTTATATAGGATTACAAGTTGCAACTCATAATTAGCCAAAATAATTTCAAGGATCCAAATTCCATAACAACTTTAAAAAATATAACATGTAATTTTCGGCATATTAAGCTTAAAAGTTAAGAAATGCCATGGTAAAGCTTAACACATTTCCACCATTATCATTAAGGCAACATAAAACAAAGCAACAATACCTCTAGAATGCAAAATAATTAACTTGCAAGGCTAGATTGGAAGCCCGCCACTCAAGTAGCAGTTCCACTGCTCTTAGTCCTGCTGCAAACTATGGATACCTGTAAGATGATACTTTCAAAACATAAGTTCATGCTGTAAATAAACACCTGCCCATTAAGATGCTAGAAAATAACCCACCTTATTCGCCCCCTCACCCAGCTGTTTGATCAGGACCGCTACCTTGCATAAACTGAGGAGAATGAGCAGGAACAATAAATTGTGGTTGGCCAGGAACTGGTGCAGCAATTCCTGAAAAAGTCAACACACTAGCAAATCACATCACATCCTTTGAAAAGAACATAAAGAAGTTTTTCTCTCAAATGCCAATAATAACCAAGAGATGCAGCATGGGTGCTTCAAAGCCTCATTATTCTACATGCACATACACACACATGCATGTCTTAAAAATTATAATACTTCTCCATAATCCATATAAGAAAAACATCAAACATTCTTCACAGATTTGCTACTTGCCACCCATCAGAACTCCAATTTACCTACATTAAATCAAAACTACTGCATTGTCTCAGACATTACCATGCTCCAAATTCCTACATAAATCTGGGTCAGATAACTAAAACCACCTAAATAGTACAAATCTGCCAACACCTGAAAGTTCAATGCATTCTTGGCAATTGGCATATACTTGTTGGAAACTAGATGGTTCCATGCTCAAGTATTTTCTGGTTAATGTTAATTCCTAGATATATGCGCATTGAATACCTGCCAAATATGGCTGTTGATAAGCAAAATCATAAATCAGATATGAATTGAAGCACTCTTTCAATCACAAGAAAATTTAGGCAGCATGAATTAAATTGAGACAAGTGAAAAGTACAACACAAGTTCACAAGGCAACAAAAGTGCACATCCTGAGTCATAAATAGAAATTCTTCAGGGTAGAGAACCATACCACTAGGATATGAAGCTTGAATGGCAGCCATAGGTGAAGTTGTTATGGCATTAACATTGGATCCACCATAGGGCACAATTTGATGACCTGGTACTGTATAACCCTGCATAGCTGAATAACCATGACCACTAGGAATAGCCTGACCCACTTGTCCATAAGGATAAACAGTTGTATTCACTGCCCCAGGCACTCCATATATCTGAAGATACTGTTGCCCCATATATGGGTTGTACAGACTCTATTAGACAAGATGGAAGTTGAAAAAGTCAGCAGTGCACAAACAACGCAAACATTCTTGCTAAGATAATCAAGAAAACTAATTCAACCTGTGGGTAGATGTACTCAGGTCCATATGTCGTATACCTGCAAAGATAAAACAACCACATATAACGTTGAAAAGATCACCTCTATAGCATGATTCTGGTGTAATACATCCTGATGCACAATTTAAATGTAGTTAGGAACACCTCACACGCACAGGGACAAGTATAGCAAACAATTACTAATCCATTGTATCTAATTGATATAGGTTTCCCAAACTCATCAAAACAACTAAAAACCAAATCTCTCAGGATTTTCCATTCCTAATTAACCATTACTGCATGGATGCAGCTGCATGTTGCGATTCGGTAAGTGTACATTACCACAGAAAAATAAGAAGGGGATTAGTCAGTGGTCCCTGCAAGGATGTGCACATAATTGACCTTAGTGGCCACCACCGTCATTCAAAAGACGTTAACAAAGATATATGAGTTGATAATGAGTAAAATATTAAAAGTACGGCAAAGGTACACGTAGATACAACAAGTACAAAGAAGAAGCAAGATAATAATATTTTTCAGCAATGAAAACAAATCTTCAAAGCAAATATCATTTTGCAATAACGTGCAACGACATCCCACTCACCCGTAAGGAGGGTAAACCAATCCTTGTTGATAGCTGTAGGAAACAGGTTGCTGCTGGTAGCCAAAACCCCCAACATAACCACCACGAGCAGGTTGCAAACTTCCAACATAAGGGGAGGCAGGTCTTATCCGTCCTATAAAAGGGAGAAAAAAAAGCACAAAATAAAAGCAATCTGAGAAGCAGAGTAGGCTAGGATGCTTCTGGTGATGCAGACATGAAGGTAATAATAACATTGTTTGGGCCTAACACAGTTGTTGAAGCAAAAGTGCAAAACAAACACGTTGTTTAAAAGATCAATAAGAAATAACAAACAAAGATTTTACTAGGCCAGAAAGACAGTATTATGTGTAAGAAAAAGAAAAAATTAAGAAAAAAAAGGTGGTCCGTAAGAGTCAGGAGATGACTTTAGGGCAATGATAGTACTAAGGGCACAAGCACTCGACCTCTTTCTATCACTGACCATGACTTTATCTCAATAACAGAGGCACGCCAATGTGGGATGATTCCGATAATGATAAATAATAGCAACAACAGCAAACGACAATGATGATGGCGTCAGTGTCAATGCAAACAAGTAGCCGACATCACAATTAAACTTTGTAACGCACACTCAGCCGCAGATTAGCAATGTAACTTCAGTACGTTACATTGTTAAATTTCATTGATTCATTCATAGTGAGGAAAACGAATTAAACACAAAACACTACCATAAGGCAGAGGGGGCCGTGGTCGACCAAGTGAAGCCAAATTACAATTGGCCCTTCTGCCATCAATAACAGGAGTTGGATCGGCACACGCTCTCCTTGCAGCCTCGGGATCCCGGAAAGTCACCTATACCCTCCAATTGAGATAGAAACCAAGTCATTCTATAGTGCAACAAAGTTTTGATTTGAAACGGCGTCGTGTTGTGTAGTGGCAGTGATGATAATGTCATGTAATAAAAAAGATACTCACGAAACCGTAGCCCTTGGATCTTCCGGTGTTCTTATCGGTGATGACAACGGCCTCGAGAATCTCGCCGAACTGGTCGAAGTAGCGGCGCATGGTTTCGCTCTGAGTCTCCCAGGCCAATCCTCCGACGAAGACTTTGGTGTAGGTGGTGTCTCCGAACGGAGAATTCAATAACTGAAACCCCGAACTCGAACTCGATCCCGAACTCGGACCCTGGATCGCATGGTATGCCATTAATAACGATCGATCACTATTCTCCGCCACACGCACACACAGCAACAACAAAAAGGAAGAAGGGAAATCAATCACGCAATGAATACACAAAATTCGGATTGGATGATTCCTAAGACATCAAAAGAGGAGAAAGGAAGAATTGTGTGCGTGGGTGTGGTGTAGGGAGAAAAAGGACAAGAGAGTGAAGATGTAGAAGAAATATACAGGGAATCAGAGGAAGGGGGGGATCGAAAAGCAGAGTGATGAGAGGGTAACCAAACGAATTAAAAGTGGAGAGAAAAAGGGGGTTTAGAAATAAAAGGAAGTGAGAATGGAAAAACCCTAGAATTGAGGTGGGGAAGGACGGAAAGAGAATTGGGAAAAGGTGGGTGGTGCGATAGGATGGTACATGGAAGATTAGAAGGTGTGGTGTGGGGTTGAAAAGGTGATGGTAAGAGAGAGTGAAAAAAGAATCTGGGATACTTGGTGGTAGTAGTATACAACTAACAGTGGGAGTGAATCGAGAAAGAAGGGAAGGGGAAAAAAATAGAAAAGGGTTTTTGGTTTTGTGTAATCAATTATGGTTGTTGACAGGGTGGAGGAGAGTGGGAGTCATTCATTCTAATTGATTCTCGCTGAATGAAATTGAAAACGAAAACCAAGAGCAACAACAAAAATAAAAATAAAATGAAAAGTTGAGGCAGGCTTCAGTTTACTCGTGTTCTCGTTTTTCTCAACCGGACAGCCTGAGATGGTGCTCACCCTGGAGCCTGGACCCACACACTTGCCCCTCTTTCTTTTCAATTTCTATTTTTTTCTGTTTCCATGTATACAGGTGGCACATGTAAACGCACTGTCAAAACTCTTTGGATTTTATTTCGAGACCTTTATTTACTTGTACTTTTTTTAAAACAAAACATTTTATAATAAATAACTCTGATCTTTCGAGCCAATATATGCAATACAATAAATATGTTATTTTGGTGTATAACTAATGTATACAATATTGTTAGTCAATTTGGGATAACTGTTTTTGTTACTAGCACTTATCTATTAACAAATATCTTTAAATTTTACACTTTTAACTATAATTTTAGTTTATATGAGTTAGTTTTGTTTCTTTGATTTTAATTATGTATCAATAGTTTTATGTAATGCGGTGTAATTGTTATTTAACCAAAAATCACTATATATAATCAATTTATTGATTTTTACTATCATATCTTATACATCATATCAATATTAGTTTTTATAGATTAACAGTGTAAGTTTTTTATACTAAATTATTAATAGTTTACAGAAATTAATTTAATTTATAATTTCACAATTATTTAAATTAAGTTTTCCATTATAAAATTTTATCTAAGAACTAACAAAAACATAATAGAAATGCGAGATAACATTGATTTATATAAATTAGCAAACAACATATATAATATTTTAAAAATTAGAGGGCAAAAAAAATATATTCTTCATCACATTTAATATGTTTTTAGTTTAGAATTTAATTTTATAACGATTTAAACAAGTTTACATTGTTAACCAGTTAAAAAATATCATTAATGAAACTTTTTCGGTAATTGTTATTAAATTACTGTTAAAGACAACATAAATGTCATTATGTTAATTTGAAATTGAATAATGGTACAGGTGGATAGACTATTTATTTATTTAATTAATTTATTTATTTAATTTAGATATACTATGTATTTTTTTTATTAATTTTGTTATATTATATCTTAAAGTTTTATATAATTTAGAAGTCAAAATTAAATATAATTGATACAATTAATTTCTCAATTCTCTAAGATGCCTTTAAAATGATAAAATTGTAAGATTTTTGGACCAACGGCCAAATCGGATAATATCTCAATCAATGTATTGGACTTAAGGTTGGAACAAATATAAATAATGATATGTTGCACCTAATTATAAAATTTGCGTTCAATTTGTTTTATTTTTCATATTTTACTGAATTATGATTTCTGAAAGTTCCCCACGATTTTATTGGAACTCAATTATATAAGTTTTGTAAATTAACCTCTAATTATACTTTTTTATATGTATGCATATATATATATATATATAAATGATTACTAATTTTTTTCCTCACATATATCTTTTTTGGAAATAATCATAATTAAATACTACATTGGACACCTCTTACAAGAGATATTCAAATCCTATTTTGCAATGTTATGAGAGAATAATTATTTCTACTAAATTCATTCCCAATAATTCAATAGGAGTATTTGATGAGAAATCTCTCGCAACTCATAACTCAGGATACAAAATTCTCTTTAAATATATATATATATATAATTTATTTTCTCTATGAAACATAATATAAAATTCTTTTAAAATGGATAAAATACATATTTACTCTAACATGTTAGGTGGGTTGATCCATAATTATGTACAACTCATAATATAGGATTTCTTTTCTCAGTCAAGTATAATTTTATCATACTCGTGTAAGCAGTATTTGTAACATTTTAGCGTTAATGAATCAGAAGTAATTGCCAGAACAAAGGATATAAGAAGTGATTATCAGTATAAAAAATCACATTTTATATAAAAATATTGGATAATATAAATATGATTTCTTCTATACAATCAAACTTCTTTAATTTAAATTTATCCCTTCTTATTTCAAAATTTGAATCAGGAAATTTTCATAGCGTCCAGTTATAAATAATTAAATTTAATTAAAACATATTAATAGTATAAAGTGCTTCACACAATTACTTGATTATTAAATATAATATAATAAAATTAAATATTTATTAGTATTTATTTTAAAAATTATATCTAATATAATTTCTAATTAAATAAGAATGTAAAAATATATCCGTTAGATTATATCAAAGTGATGGTTTATCCAAATGTTGGGAATAATGGTAGTTTTGGGATTTATGTTCGTCTTCTAGCGTGGATGTTGGCAATTTGGTTCCGAGGATGCTGTGTGAACACGTGCAATTGTACCGTGCTGTTTCATTGTTGCTATCATATGGAATTTTTGCATGATTTTGACCGACTTGTGTTAGCTTAATCCAATTTCATAGTTTTCACAAATTTTTTCAGTAGTAGTTTTCACGTCACTTTTACAAAGTTGTGCTGACATAAGTGGCTTTCTGTTATTTTTAACAAAGTCCAATTTAAAATAACTGTTAATATCTTATATATATTTAGAATTAGAAATCAAGTTATTTTAATAAAAAAATTGACACAGTAGTATGATACAATAATTAAGAATTTTTTACATACAATAAAAATTAAATATAATTATTTTTACTAAATAAATTAGTCTTACTCATTTAAATAAAGTGATTACACCACTAAACCAACTCTTTGGTTATATTATGAAATTTATTAATTAATATTTTTTACAATGATTTTTATTCATATATATATATATATTTGATTGCATATAATACTCAATTACTTTTTTTAGAGAAATACCGATTTAGCTAATTAATTAATATTAATAAAAGTGAATAATTTAGTTAATGATAATAAATTTATTTTAAATTGATATTTTTTCTAAATTATCTACTTAATTAATACTTTTTCTCATTGTTTGTCAATACATTTTTCTCTCTTTTTTAAATTAATGATATTTTCAGTCTAAAAATAATTAATACAAAAAATATTATAGATTAGATCTTATAAAAAAATCAATATTATTTCAAATTTGAATATTATAAATAATTAATAAAAAATATCATAAATTAGATTTTATAAAAGAAATCAATATTATTTTAAATTTGAATCTTATAAAGGACTTTTTTTATGTTGAGTGAAACATATTTAGGAACAGTCCATCTTGGCTTTGATTGAGAATAGGGACGACAAGAATTTCACCCTCTCCATCTCCATTTAAAAGGTGGGATAGATACAATATGAATATAAAAGATGTGGTTAAGAATTTTAAGACCCATCTTCATATTTGTTAAATTTTATTGGATTCAAGTATATCCGTAGATAATTCATTACACTTATTTTTTTTATATTTTAATTTACTTATATGTTTTCAAATAAATCATATATAAGTTTCTAATTATATTTTAATTCAAACAATATATATAATTTAACTATTAATAAGAATTTAATATAAACATTTAATTATATTTTTAGTTAAATGTATATTTTTAAGTTTGTTACTTAATTATTTAACTATAAGCTAATTAATTAATATTTTAAAAATTATAACAATGATTTCTTAATATATATATATATATATATATATTATAACAAAATTATAAAAATGTATTATTACGTGTATGGATTTGATACCAGTATAAAAAATGTAATATTTATTTAAGTGTATTTGGATATTAAAATTTTAGAATTTTTAAAATTTTTATTTGAATAAACTAATTTAAATTAAAAACACTTAATTTTTTTTCCTTTTAAATTGAGCCATGCATGCCCCCTTTTAGGACAACAACAAATACAATTCGTTCATCAGCCACACCAAGATCATAATTTTGGACTTCTAGCGGCATTGTTGTGCGTGTTGGGGTTGAACTCCATCATGAATTGCGTTCCATGATTCCAAATTGCAATGGTCCTAATTAAACGGTGCAACATTGTGCCGCCAGGGTCATGCACCCATGGAGCCTCGATGCTGCCATTTCGTTCACGCTCAAAGAGAACCTCGTTGCACGATGCGGTGACTCAACTGGGTAGAAAGGAAAACGACAAAAAAGAGAAACGAAGGATGGGGAAGAAGAGAAAAAGGGACTACTGAAAGAACCATTTATGAAAAAAGAGAGGTGCGGATAGGAACGAGCAAGAGGAAGGAAGAGATTAACAAGCCAAGGAAGAGGAAGAAAATTTTCAAATTCTCAGTATGAAATCACATTTCTAGGTTACTGAAATTTCTATTTAAAATTTATTAAATTTTAAATCTTTTAAATAAAATATTTAAACAATAGATTTTATCTTAAAAAATTTTAAATTATATTTAAACTACTTTTTCCATATTAAATACTTCGTCCAAACACATTCTTAAATAATTTGAATAATATTCTTATTTATATATATCTTGATTGAAGCAGTATTTCTAGTCAAAATTGAGATGCGGTAGTCACGCAGACGGATTTATGTGTGGCATGCTAATTGAGAGTTAGTTGGTTTGTGGCATTAGCCGGTCCAAGGTGTGACACTCTGAGAAATCTGTAATCCGTGAGTGAGTTGGTTGAATGGCGAGTAGCTGGAGAAGAACGTTTGGCAAGACGAGGTCATTTGTAAGCAATTCGATGGGAGGTCTCAGGGGCGGAAGCAACCTTGCTTCTTGGGTCGTCGCCGGAACCCTAGCCTACTTCCTCTGGATCAAACCCTCCCAAGACCTCAAGCGTGAACAACAGGAGAAGGCCGCTCTTGCCGCCGCCGAGTCTGATCCTTATGGTTACGTTGAGACACGTAAACCCATTCCCGACCCTCAGGTTTCCTTAGTTTCCTCTTCAACTTTTATATTCATATTCTCTTCAATTAGTTCTCAATTTCAACAATTTCAACAGGTTACGGGTTCCATATATAGAAACAAGAACAAGGACAAAGCAACCAAACCAGAGGATTGATTGATTAGCATTCATGTGAGTTTGTTGCCTTACTTCTCCTCAGTCCTACACAAATTCACCATCCGAAGAGTTAATGAAGATAGATAGATAGATCGATCATAGATGTGAGTTTGTTTATGATGTTCTTGGCACTTGGCAGGGTTCAAATGGAAATAATTAACAATAAGGCATATTTCGTGGTTTCATGCGCGCTCAGTTTCATCTTTACTAAATACTACTATTGTTTATTGTATTCACGTTTATGTGTTTATACAGTGAATTAGGTTGTCTGTTTTACATAACACTGTAACAGCAGTGCTCTTCCTGTCATATTTGTTATTTGTTATTTTTTTATTTTTTGAGAATCACCATCTGCAAGACTGTAATAATCCATCCTTCCGGAGACAAGAGGCATGTTATTGTAAATGAATAAGTCCTTCTGCCATTACTCATGAAGCAGTGTTAAAGAATGGTACATGCTTACTGTTTTCATATGAGTTGCATCAGCGTTTGTAAATTTTTTAAACAAGTTGCATTGCACTCATTGGGGCTTGAACTAGGTGTGCTTGTGTTTGTGTATCCTTTGAAATCCACAAAACTGGAATTTAATTAAAATTATTCCTCTGGTTTGCTCTCTAAATTTTAGGCTTGCTGCTTATTAAGCTGGACACCCCTTCAAAATAGCGTGTCGCCATAGACACCAACAGTTCTCAGACATGTGTAGGAAACTCCTCTACCGTGTGTCATTTTTTATAGTTTGAACACCTCTCGGACACAGGCCAAGCGAGTGAGTATACATGACAAAACCTACTCTTGGCCAGACACTCCTATCATAAAAAAATAAACTTATATTATAAATATTAAAAATTACTTAAAATATTATGGAGCACATAACTCTTTCTTCCATTGAACACAAACATCTTTGCACATGAAACCCTGTTTTTGTCTTGGATGTTAATAGTTCTCTGCTCCAGTGTGGTGATTGTCTGCATCTGTGTTTTTGTCGATGCCAATTGTCATTGCTTTCCATTGTTGCCAGCCATGCCTCTACCATTTGTGGTTGTCGGTACACTCTTGCAACTAGTGGTTGCTTCAGCATGGCCGTTGCTGACGTCTGTGTTTCTGTCCTTCACCCTCTCTTTTTTCATTGATTGATATGATTTTCATATCCTTTTGTGAGGTTCATTATCATATGAAAATTGTAAAGCTTTAAACTTTGTTTTTAGAGGGTGATATATACTGTCTTGATGTCCTATAAATTGCAAAATAGGCTGCCTGCATGCCAATGATACTTGATTGAGTAATGATTGATGAACATCTTGCAACTCTAAACACCTCATTAACACCTATTATCTTTCTCTCCCCATCACATCATATCAATTACCATAGCTATATTTCTCTCTCTCTTCGTTTATTTCTCCTCCTAGGTGTCATCTAGAGTGGACGTGTCCACTAACAATATTTGTATTTGATTTCCTATTTTCTTCTTTGTTCTTCAACTGTGAATTGGAAATCTAACAGCATTTGATCCTACATAGTAGAAATTTATTGGAGGAGCAACCGTGCAACAGTTCCTATATGTCTCCCTTTGGATGATTAGCAATGAATCAAATTTTATTTGGAGCTGGATATTCCTCAGTAGTGGAATTAAATACCATAATACTCAGCTACTTTAGTGAGAAGAAAATGAGTTTCTATAAATGTCAAGTGGGGGCAATCTATGCAGGGTCTTGTGGACACTGGAAATTTTGCCACCCTTATGATATGAAGCTACTTAGTACTAGTTGGGTTTGCCATGTTTAATTATTTGTCTCCATTAGGTCATGAGGTTTGTCATGGCTCATTTTGTTGCTCTAGTTTGTTGACTATCTAATCTCTGTTTAGTGTTTACTGTTTGTGATCTGGTGTATACTGGGTTTGCATTTGATACGACTTCCGTGGCTGACTGAATATACTCTAAATCTATAAAAACAAGATGTTGAAATAGATTTGACATTCTAATTGCTCTTTCTGGATGTAGGAGAACGATTTTCACTTGTGTGCTTGTGTTGTTGAACACTGTGCAGTCAAATTCAATTGAGTATAAATTCTTATAATGTAGGGGATCATTGACAACCAAAATACAGTGAGAATGCTTTAGTTACTTTTTATTTAACTTGGAAAAATGGATAGCGAACTTGAACTTGGGAACATATAATGCGATAAACAGTCAATGGATATTGAATTTTTGTTTTCTTTTATTTTCCTTTAAAGAAGTGTGCATTCACTATGGTAAAACAACTGGCATGGCACAAAAACCCTCTAGCCCTGGTTTCTCTCGTCTTTAATTTTTGTTTACATACTATTTAAGAATATGTTCTCCCCGTTTGGCATGGCAGGCAGATGGAAGAGTTGCAGGAAATCTTCCATTTGGTCGTAAATGGCCATGCTCATCTTGAGTTCTTATTAACAATATCATTCTTCTTTTTACCGTTATTTATTACATGTATAATATAGCACTCTTTTAACAAACATGGCATCTTCGATTATCTGGTTTCTTCCTTATTCCCGTTCGTTTTTTTTTTTGGTACAGTTGTTCTGGCATTCCGTTCTGGGAGGACTATTATATAGTGGCCTTTTCAAAGCTCACAAGATCAATTTAAACTTGTAACAAACACGGGAATTTCCAAAGTCCATTTGACCTCTCCCTCCCACCTTTCCTTCCCCTCTTCACTTTTTTCTTAACCACCCAATCAACCTTATATCTCCGTCATTTGTCCATTTATATTTGTTAAGCTCATAAGATCTATTTAAACTTTTAACAATAAACAGAATTTCATATCTATGGTATACTCGTAAAAATTTGTTTAAGCCTGACTTTATCAGTTTTATTGTTTATACTTTCTGAAGACTTTATTTTAAAAGTTTGGTGTATTAACTATTTTTATCTTATAATATTTTTAATTAATTATAATATTCTCTCTTTAACGAGGATGTTAAGGTAAATGTGTGGATATAAAAAGATGGATAAGATAAGAAATGAGGATATTCAACAAATGAGGATATTCGACGAAAGGTATCAGTGGTACCGGAAAGAACAAAAGTTTATTATCAAGAGCTCGACATAAAGAGAGGTAGAGGTTGACTGAAACTTATCTCGGGAAAGGTAGTTAAACAAAACCTAATGAAATGAGATATAGATTGACGGACGATATGTCTTAGGACGGAGTGGAAAAAAACTATAAGCTTGGTGGAGGGTTAAATCCATTAATAGTTTTATGTTCCAGTCATTCTCTTATTTTAGTTCTTTTTCTCTTTTTTTCTCCCTTTTTCATTTCACCCATTTTTTTCTCTTGTCTTATTTCCACTTTTTTCTTCCCCTCTCCTTTTCTCTTTCTGTCTTATTTTGAATTTATCATTGGGTTCATCTACCATCAATCTCAATTAACTTGGGTTAAATGTGTTATTGATGTTGATGTTGATGATTCTCTCTTTAAACATTAATTATTCGTTGGTGAAAAACAAATAAATGAGAAGAGAAACAAAGGATAATTTTGAAAGATCATTACTATGATTAATTAAATTAATCATTTTCCTTTAAAAAATTAATTAGTTAAAAGAGTTTTATATATAAAAACCAAAATAGTAATTTTGTGAATCAAATCTGACCTATTAATTTATTTAAAGGCTCATTTTTATATTAAGATTTCAAATAGGCCTATAGGTCTATTACTAAAAGGACTAATAAATTATGATTTGGCAAGTTGATTGTTAAACAAGCAATAAATTTACGGTTAATGAACCTATTACATTATAGATGGAGGTTAGGGTGGAAAACTTGATAATGTCTCCTATTGTGGGAAAGTCTTTTTGACCGTTAGAATAATGATTTTAAAATCAACGGAAGACTTAACAATGTCTCCTATCAACTTCTAAAAAAAAACAATGTCTCCTATCATGCTTATAAGAAAACTCGTTTTGACCACTAGGTATGTTGGTTTTAAAGTCAACGGTTGACATTTTTTTTCCTTTTATTTTTTCATTTTTCTTAGTCTTTCTTGATTTACTCCTTTTTCTGTTTTTGCTAGATTTCTCTCAAACATACTTTTAGTAGGTAAGTAGGTAACCAAATATAACTCCTAAATTGATTTTGCTCTCGAATATATTTTTAAGCATCCCACTGAAAATTCAAATACACTCTTAGAAATGCAAGTTGAAGAATGTAAGTGACATTTTTCTAATACTTTTTTATATTCTATGATTGATAGAATTTTTGAAAAATGAATATTTTTAATAAGTTTTACTTCTAAATTTGGAGAGTCATTGAACAACGAATGTACTCCACCAAAATAAGTTAGTAAAGAAGGTATTTGAAAATGAGTGTTTAAGAGAATGTCAATTACTAGCATTCCTCATGCAAGTTTGTATGAGATTTTAAACTATAGGCCAGGAAATTGCATTTTACGCCATCATAAGTGGAGTTAGGGGGAAGGCCTAAATTCACACATTTTTAAAAAAATGGAGCATTAAATAATCAATATATAAAAATGCAGCGACTAATTTGAGCAAAAATAAGGATAAAAACACATTATTTCCAAAAGAATAAAAAAGCTATTACATCCATGTTATAAATGATTGAGAATAAGACTATATATAATCACTACATAATTAACATGATTCCTCTTCTTTTTTTCACTAGGATATCAAAGACGAGGATCAAACTGAGGAATTCATCAAACAATAGCTTGATTGGTAACTAACAAAACACAAGAAAAGAATCATTTAATTTGAGTGTTTCCAGGAGATGGTTAAAGTCAATATAGTCAATATGTGTGTCCATTCCCGAACTGTTGAATTTCTAGTGACTGCCACTTATCACTTAGTTTCCTTATCAAAGCTAAGATAAAACATGCTTTGGTAAGGAGTAGTCTAATTATCACTCGTCCCCTGTGCGTGTATGAGACTGTATGTTTATGTCTTCCCTACACAGCACATATTAAGAACTAAGAAGTGATTGAAGCTTATCTAGATAATTGTGACACTGAAATGCAGACATGAACCTTGGGGTTTGGAAATTGGGTACCAACCATACTACTACTAGTATATGGTAGGACTGTAGGAGTATTATAAAACTCACACTTTAAGAAACTGGCCCAGTCAAGTAGTAATTCGGGACATAAGACCAACCATTTAAAGAAACGAAAAAGAGAAGCATTCACAGTTGCAAGAATATATTTTTACTAGCTACTAGTAGATTTTTTTTTTTTTTTTACAAGAGTACTACATTTTTTTTTTTTTTTATAATTTCAAGTTTCAATGTCACTGGTTCTGGTAATTCCTTGGCTCCTTCGTGCTTCGTCCAAGTTAGCATGGATATGGGTTTTCGTGATTAGCTTAATTTGCGTTTACTCTGGAAAACAAGCCCAGAATTGACATTCAAGAATCAAGATGTGAACTTTTTTTATCCGTAAAAATAAACATAATATAATTTTTTTAAATAACTCATATATTTTTACTCGATTAATTGAGCTAGAAAAAAAAACATTTTTTTATTATAAAACATCAGTTTTATTATTTCAGCCTTAATTACTGTGCATAGAGTTTATGTAATTATTTTTGTTTCTCACCTTATATAATACACATATACAAATAATAAAATCACACAGACTTTGATGCTAAAACATCATTTTCCAGAAAAAGAAGTAATATTTTTGTAACTGGCAAAAGTGCGTTTTTCATCAACTATTCGTTACACAAACAAATTAAGTGTGAGCCTAACACTTGATTTGGTCAGAAAACTTTCAGTTGGGAGTAGGAAAAAATAAAAAACAATATGTTTGAAGTTCAATATCGATCGCTTGTAGCAAGAGAAAAAAAAAGGTTCAACATCGTTTCCCAATGCTGAGATACTACTGCAAATAGCAGGAACTAGGGTTACGTTTTCTGTGCTGGGACAAACAGGCGTTTGTCTGTGTTTGTTCTCGAAGGTGCTTTAAAACATCAAGACCCATGAAAAAAAAAAGTTTAACAGATCTACAGATGCTATAAAATAATAAATCTGTATTTTGCTGGTATGGTGGTATAACTGAGTTGGACAAGCGTGTTTGTTAGACTTAATACCTAGCTAATAAAAATTCTATCAAAAGATAACGGTAGGGACATAGTTCAATTGTTTGATGAGAATGTGTGAGTGTTATAAATACTTTTGTTTTTGAAAATCAAAGATAGTGTTAATATTTAACCAACTGAATTAGAATTCATTGACTATAACATTAGTAAAAAAAATAGTATAACATATATAACTGGTGCGTGTAAGAATTTAAGTGTGTATAAAGTAAATGAATCTCTGATGACTGACCTAATTAAATTAACCTAATCATGTACTACCATAATAAAGAAGGCACTAATGATTTGCTTCAATAGACAATTAACCAACGCTGGTCTAGGCGTTCAACATTACAATATGATATTATTTTACAGCCCATTTCCGATATTTTGTTATGAATTAACAAAACCAGCTATAGGTAAAGCAGATAGGACATATATGATAATATAACATTGAAAACAGTAATACATTTGCAGTTGCAGGGTGGCCAAAACATTGTCTACATATTTTTAATTTTAAATCATGCATGTGTTGCTGCTGGCTGCTGCACATACAATAATATTGATGTATATATATAAAGATAGTACACTGCAATACTAGAAAGGATGAGTTTTGGGTGGTGCAGTTGATGTTGATGTAGTTCCAGTTCCACCCCATTCAAATACTTCACTCTGTAGCGACGCGAAGGGATAGTTCCTTCCATCTGCCACCTGTCCAGTTCCCATGACGCCACGTGGTGCCTCTTGCAGAACTTGATCATCATCATCATGGTGATTCAAGGGCAAGGGTAACCTTTCGAACATGGCGTTAGCGAAGGAAGCAGCCACCAAAACTACGTGACTCAAAGCCACCAGAGGGGCCACCACCACGCCCCCAACCACCTGTCCCTGCGCCCCCGACAGATAAACAGACAACCCGTCCGAACCGGGCGGCGCCGGCGGCGGGAGCACAGTCCCCGTCATGGAAACTATCTCAAATCGGCCGTGGAGCGTGAGGACGCTCCCGGCCGGTTGACGGAGCACGACGTTGGCCAACGTGCCGGAGCCGCTGAGCACGGACACGCCCCTCCCTCGGCGGCGCGCGTAGTTGGAGAGGCTCTCCACCACGTCGGCGCCGGGGGAGACCTCCAGCACGTGCGAGCGGAGCGCGTTGGGGCAGTCGCGCGTGACTATGACGGGTGGCTTGGGCTTGTTCTTGGAGCCCATGGGCCGGCCGCGAGGGCGCCGCTCGGTGGAGAAGGGTCCTTCTCCGTCGTCGTCGTCGTCGGACTGGGCCTGGAGGTGTAGGGCTGCAGGCGTCATGAAAGCAGCAGCAACTAGTTGGGCTTCTTCTCTACCTTCAATATTGTCGTTGTAATTAGCTGCCATCACTTATTTCACACTTGACAATTTCAGATCCAAATTAAACTCACACTCATTATACAGCATATGTGAGTGAAATTTGATTATATATAGAGAGCGTGAGTTAAACTAATTTACCTGTGACTGTGAAGTGTGATGATGGATGAATTTACTAACAGCCCCACCGACAAGAATATATAATTTGTGAAGTTGGTCAAAAATTCGAGGCCAAACGCCTCTGAATCGAAATTTATGGACAATGAAACGCTAGCTGAAACAAAATATATATTAATATATTGGTTTTGTTAGAGTGTAAAATTAAGGAAGGAAGATCGAAATGGTGCGAAGGAGAAAGAACAAAAGAAATAAGCATTAGCAAAGACAAAAGGTGTTCTATTCCATTTCCGCCCACTGTATCACCTTCTTTAATTTCCGATCCTCACGCTCCTGTCGTGCCACACGCGTTACTCCTTCCTTTACAATTATTCAACCCTCCTTAGACAGACATAACTGTTCATTCAAAGAAAGCATTGATTATATTAACCATGGATTTCAATTTTAAGGAATATTTTTCCATAAATAATTATTTATCTATGAGATTTTCAAACTTTTTTTTATTAGGTTTAGTTAAACTTTCAAACATGCATTTAATGAAAATTAATTTAATTAATTGAATTCAAATTAAACGACTCAATTTTTTTTAATTAATTTCACAAACCCAACACTTGTTTGAAGAATATATTGCTCCATGAACAAAATTAATTCTAAGACAATAGACATGTTGACTGTTCTTTGCTAATTAAAGAATTAATTATGTATGATACATCCATTAATTAGATGCATTAAGCATTTAGTTTTGAATTGGTTTTCTTAATTCATGCAACCTCTCGTCTCAATTATAAGTGAAAAAAATAGACATATTTTATACGAAAATGAGTTAATTTTATTAAATTGTGTTATTTTCAATTAAAAATAAATATATTTTCTAAATTTTTCTTCAATAGAATTTGAAATTAAACATAAAATATATATTTGACGTTATTAAAATGAAGAATATTTTAGAGAAAGTCTCATTAAATAAGATATAAATAATTAAAATTTATTTATATTTGAGATCCAAAAATGTGAAACTTTTATTACATATATTCGAGATCGGAGGAAGTATATGAATGGTCTATTTGAATTGAATATAAGTCATAGATGTTTTTGAGAGTTTTTCTATTAAAAATATAGAGTTTTTTTTTCAGTAAAAAAACTCTCAAAAACACTTCTAATCTTGTTTCCAAATAAACTCGAAATAAAATACTATTAAAAAAATGTGTTTACACTTATCTAATGAAAAAGTATTGACAAATAAAAAAATTACAATGATAATGAATTTAAAATAGTGAATAGGTATTTTAAAATTTTTTATATTATTTCTGAAAGGAATTTTTGCTAAATTATTAGTTAAAAATAGTACTACATTATAAGTTTATCAATATTAGATTTTTTATTTGTTAACGAAAGTATAGATCTTAAAAATGAAATCGTCCTTTAGTAAAATAAATACGAAAACATCCTATAGCTTGATCGGTACAAAAATCTCATTTCTAAAGAGATATATGTTTTGTAAGAATCAAACTAAAATCTTCTCGTGAAGTATTCTTGTAGACTTTCTCATACAATGTTATTAGATTCGAATTGATCATCGATTCAGATGGAACACTGTCATTACTAGAAAAAACAAATTTTGTGTGACAAAATTTTGTGACATAATATAACCCCTCACAATTAATGACAACCTTTATGAGTCACTAGTTGACTTGCATGTTTGGTATATATTAAGGTGTTTAAAAAAAAATCATAACCTATAAACTTGTATACTTTTTAAAAAATCAATTGTAAAAATGAACTTGTTATATATGTTACTAACAACCTACAAATTAATTCAAATTCCCTATATAAAAAAGAAAGTGTTACAAGATTTAAAAGTATAATTCAACATATGTAAAAACATACTAAAAATTTTGAGTAACATATTTTCTCAATTTAGCATAAACAATTTTAAGTTAAAATTTAAAGTATGTGAGAATCATCTATTTCTTATATAAGTGAGTTGTTTTTTGTGTAAAAAAGAAAAATAAAACAAAAATACATGATTCACTAATTCACTGACTCACTAAATCCATTAAATTAGATTGAATTGTATAGATACATAATGAATCTATTTATTTACTTGGATCGATTTAATGTTTGGTTCCAAACCAATTGGTCAAATTGACTAGTTCAAAGAAAGACTTTGATAAGATTGATTTCAAGTCTTTTAAACCTATAACACTTTTGCAAAGTCTATTATTTTTTAGTTAACAAGTTATAACGAAAATTTCCTTAAAATATAATATAGTCATTATGTAATTTACTAAGATATTCATTTGAAAAGACAAATGGTTATAAAATAATAATTATATATATATATATATCATTGTATACTGTATATGCATAAACATTATATATGATATATTTATAAATCCAAACTAAAGTCATCAACTCACTTTAGAAAATTAGAAGAGCAGAACAAACGACTAGATCCCACGCGCCTTAAAGTATCTGTTTTCTCTGACGCGTTTTTATTTTCGCATTCATGAGAAGCAAGTAATTTGGCTACTTTTTAGCTGAAAAGAAAGAGATTATATACATAAAATATGAATAAAAGTCCCCAAAAGTTATTATAAAAAAGAAGGGAAAGGCGCTAAAAGAGGTGCAACCCCATCAACACAATCTATATAATGTTATTGAAGGAGAAATTGTAGGTTTCGTTACAATTGAATAATTGGTTCATTTTGTTAACAGGATCTGCCAGTCGGTGACAAAAGAAAGGTATACCATATAACAATGCTTAATTCAGATCGAGAACTCAGTAATAATTCAGATCATATTTTATATATATATATATATATATATATATATATATATATATATATATATATATATATCAAACCATTGAGTTAAATACTAGTTAGCAGGTGAGGTGAGTTAGGCCATTGATTTGATTCAGAGGTTAGGCATCACATCATCGTAATAGGATCGGAGAGGGCCATGCTATTGCTAATTGCTATGACGACGAATCCAAAAGCTCGCATAGAGAGTAGATAAGTCTGACTTTAAAACCAACGTCCAAACCATTGCATTTCATTCCTTTGCACCTCAAATATGTATCCCACTCAGCACATATATGTTTGTGTGTTTTACTTTTTAACTCAATCTTCTAAAAAAATTTCTTCTATTAATTAAAGAAAATATTGTTAAATAAATTTTATTTACTAAATGGAAACTAATATCTTCCCTTCAGAAAAAAAAAAACTCTCGAGCTAAAAAATAATGGATGCGATTCAACAGTTTCCAAACACGATTATCAGTCTTTTCTATACATACAACTTGAAATAAAATCCTAATAAATATATCTAATCATGAATAATTAAGTATCTTAGTTATTTATTAATCCTGTCCAAATATTTTGCTTATTAAGATATAATATTAAATTCATCTTTCTTATATATTATTTTTATGTCAAGTAATTAAGATGCTAGAATGATTTACCAAAGACATAATGCATTACGAAAAATTATAGTTCATGTCAACATTTTTTTAAGGAAGCGTCTATTAATTGTCACTCTTAATAAGCTTTTCCCCCCACTAAAATGCTATTTTGTTTAAACAAGTATAAGTTAACCAATGTTATAGAGTAATTGATTAACATTCTCCTTTAACAAAGAGTTTACTCACATAATATTTTTTAATATATTATTTATTGCAATATCGATTTCAAATTATTTATTATTTTGGAAAACTTAATTCATTTTAATATATGAGATAAAGAGTTACACATTGATAGTGTAAAATTTTTTACACATTTATCCAATCACAATTTATCGTGTATGATAAATTTGTTGACTTCTAAAATAATTATTTTAAATAATTTAAATAATAATTTGTGTTTGGATGAATGT
>PYAF01001808.1:817901-828428 GCA_007407185.1 Glycine tomentella
TATATTTTGTTATTGCTATTGTCATTGGTGAGTATTTTTTTTGAAAAAAATGTATATTACCTTAAACAATAAATGATTTAAAATTGAAGGACAGTTGACTAAAAAGTACCAAGACTTGTGAAATTATGAGTCTTTCTTGTTTAATTATAATTGTCTAATTCTTAATCAATTTTAATAATAAAAAAAAGTATGTTAGAAAGAATATATTGAAGATTTTTTTCCTCACTCTCCTCAAAAGAGTTTGTTTATTAAAGAAAAACATACAACTAAATACTTCTATAGAATGATGACAAGTTGCCTTTAACATACTATTAGAGAAATAAAAAAATTAAAAGTATTATTAACACACCTTATTTGATTTCCAATGTATTTATTTTTAATGACAATTTATTTCTTAATTCTTTAATTTGTGTCTCGGGGCTCGTATTATTTTTTTAAAAAGGTCGGGGCTCTTATTAATAAGGCACAGTACTTTTTAATTATCAAATAATTTTTTTTCTTAATGCTTTAATTATAAAGAATTGCAGGAAAATTTATATAATAATATTGTATTATTCCTAATAATTAGTGACTGTAACTGTTAAATTTAACCCATGAAAATCGATGCCAGCAAACTCAACTAAAATAGTTTAATATACAGAAGAGAAGAGGGAGTAAAGATAAAATCTTACACATGTCTAAATTATTTTAATGAAAATTACACGAGAAATAAAAGATAGAGAATCTAAAGTCTTTGAATTCCATATTTGACTATTGAGAATATACACATTCATCCTGGACGTACCTATATGTTCGTACACTTTTATTAAAAGGTATCATCATTATAGTAGTATAAAACAAGTTTAAAATTTTAGGAGTTAATTTTAAAAGGTTGATGCAGTGTGGAAAAAAATGTCCTAAAGAGACATGGGTTAAAGTCCTAAAGGGAACCAAAATCATATATACGATTAAAAAACTTGACCTGGGTTAAGGTCTATTACATTTGGATCGGAGTAATGATGAAAATATTTCCTGTTACATCCACACGTAATTGGAAGATGATGTACAATAGTGTTTTTTGCCAGCAGACTGACATCTTCATTTAGCATTGTTGTAAGCAACGAGCTTTTGAACGAGTCCTCCACCACTCCACTTCTCGGACTCTTGCTTGTTAATGATGCACCAGAACACTAAGTCCATTTCTTTCGCATATGGATAAAAAGGCGTTTGATGGGGAAACTCAAGCATATTGCATTAGTGAAATTGGGAATTTTTTCCTAAAAAAATGTTAAAGTTAGTGGTAGTTTCGACTAATAATATGAAGAGGAGATTTCATAAATCAATGATTCAAGGGAGGAACATTCACATTTCACACCGCTCCCTGCTCAAAAGGAACGCGTACAAATAGTCGACCATGCAAACTAACAACAGCAGATGTCTGAAGCGAATCAATTCTTGCAGGTAAGTTCACAACCTGAAAAACATCAAATTTCAGCCAATCACTTTCAACGAAGATGCCACGTCCTTACATGACAAATTCTGTTATTACTCTCAGCGTCATACCAAGATCTCTGTTAAGAAAAGGGCAGTTTACCTTTTTGAAGGGGGTAATTCCCCATGGATTGTCTATATTTTCTGGCACACCAGTTATAACAAGACGTCCAACTGGATCTGATTGGACTCGCACCTGGATTTGTTATAACAAAGTCAACAATAAAAGTAGAAACCAAGGAAGCCATAATCAATCACAAAGGAAAATACTCATTTAAATCTAAAATGAAGAAATAAGTTTTGTATTCACTCTTCAGCATTTAAATCATTTAATGTAATAAAATTAAGGTTGAATAGACCATTGCTCACTTAGAAGAACCTTTTCCAATCATAATATTAGTTTTTACTTTTAACATGACAAATGAAAGCAAATTATCCCAAACATATATAAAACTATATAGGCAGAATTTCCATCCTAACAAAAAGGCATTGAAAAACAGCCAATATAGATCAGTGGAGACTGTAAAAAGTGATTGTACATTCTATTTTATACAGTTAAGCTTAAGAAGAAAAATCTATGATAAAATCTACCCAGTGTTTCTGCATAAAAATACCCAAATATCAAGCCAGTTTTTCTGCATAAAAATAAATAATGGATAAAGACAAGCCATGGTGCTTACCTCCTCACGAAGGAGCCCAGGAACTAGGGCATACACCTCAAAACAATCCTTCTGGACAAGGATACAGCAAACAATAAAAAATTAATTATTAAATTCTATTTACAGGAGAAAAAAATTGCTATTATGATACACAAGAAGGACATAAATTAGGTACTGAATACAACCAAACTGACTTACAGTTTCACGCACATTGATCTTCACCCAGTCAGCTGGGGGTCCAACATCCACTACCGCTGTGACCAATCTATCAGATGAAAAACTCAATTAGCCTTGGTTCATTTGATACACTGAAACTTTATCATATCTCACAGTGCATATGTATCCTTTTCAGATTGAAATAGGGATTGTATGTGGTTGAATTGATTGAAGAATCAGTAATAATGAAGGGAATCCTCACTGACATTAAGAAAATGCCAAAGGATCTCCCAGGGCACATTCACTTTATTAGTTTGTCTGTGTTTTGGCTCACAAAACTTTGGGGTAGGAAAGATGTAGATATAGAAACCTTTAGGGAGGAAGCAAGCATATCTTCAAGGATTTGAAAAAGATATGTATAGGGTAGTATCATTAATAAGGTGCACCAACTTGTTCTGGTTAATTCCTTAATTTTATTTTGCCGAAAACCTATGAATCTAATAGATAAATAGCATTTATTAATTGTGAAACAGCAAAAAGAGAACTTCAAGTGGTGGGTGGCCAATGCCATGGATTAAAAGATTGTAGATGGAGAAGCCAACAGTTACAAAGATCATGAATCTATGCACAGGACTAATATAGGTTAATTAACAGAAAAGACCAGTAACTTAACTGCCGATCTCCTTCAATATTTGCAGCTTTCTCAGCATGCTCCAGACCAGACGGTGTCCTCTGTTTATTAATCATACCTGATTCATTTAAGCATAAATAAATGAGATAGCTATTAATTTAGAGAAAGTTGGTGATGTTTGTAGTGACCATACCAATACTTTTTAAGTTCTTTTCACGCTTTGGTGTGGAACTGAAATTCTTGTCCTGTGCAAGAAAAAACAAACACTCTATTAGTAGAAACATTGCTATAAGAGAGAGTTACAGTGATCAATAATAAAATGATACTAAGAATAAAAATGTAAATTGTAAAGGTCTCAACAGACCTTAATAACTGGCTCAGCAACCTCACCGTATCCAAGAAGGTGCTGCGCATGCCAACCTTGCATTGCACGTGCTGCTGCATCCCTTCTTGCTCTACCTGAGCCTGGAGTCTGGTAAACAGCAGGCTGTAAAAGAAACTTATTATTTGATATATACAAACAAAGGGTAGAGGTTGAAATGTTGCATGCTCCCAAATCTAGGTCTCAAATGCCCTTTTCTGTAAAAT
Source organism: Glycine tomentella (assembly GCA_007407185.1). Taxonomy (NCBI): domain Eukaryota; kingdom Viridiplantae; phylum Streptophyta; class Magnoliopsida; order Fabales; family Fabaceae; genus Glycine; species Glycine tomentella. Next base: position 821,406 of record PYAF01001808.1, read on the forward strand.
TTCAACACTCCCCATGCTTTTCATTTTGCTGCAGAGAACCAGCAGCAACAGACCACCTCTGATGATCCCTAGACTAGAGGTCTCACAGATTGAGGACTTTGGGAATTGGTGGCTTAGAAGTCAGAACATCCTTCCATATTTGATGGCACCACCAACAATGGTTGCAATTTCTAGCATTGTTGGCAACTGTTTTGGTTTCTCCTTTACATTTTCTTTAATTACTTAGTATGATTATGATGTGAAGAATTTGAGAGACAGACTAATGACTTATCCCCTACATGCTGTTAGCAATTATCAGTTACGTAGAAACTCTTTAACCTATCATAGTGTTCCCCCCTTTTCCTGTTTAAAATATAATATTCTGCATTCAATTTATCTCAAATATTCTATTCCTTTATAGATTTTTTTTTAAAAATAGTTCTTCAGTTTTTTCTTTTTTAATATTGTGACTGTATGTTGCAATTTTTACATATAAAAATAAATACTTCAGATATTTTACTTAATATAATATCATATTAGAAGATTGCTATTGTACCTATGTTTTTTTAAGCCATGAGGTTTTTCATATCCAAGATGAGTTGTCAATCATTTATTGTTTAAGCCATTTAAATTGTCAAACATTTGTACTAAGCCAACAACCAACATATATTCGACAATTCACCTTGGTATAGTACAATTATAGGCACGCATATGCATATCTCATGGGTTTTTGTGAAATGTAATCCTTCTAAGATGACAAAATACATAGTATCTTCCCTTATATTCTATTCCAATTACATCTATGATTTCTTTTTTGGAAAAGGTATGCAAACTGCAAAGGCATCACAATAGAGAATATTGCTTCTATGATAAGTTAGCTTTTGTTGATGGAAAACTTATTGGCCAAATTTTTTTGGTTTCTGTTACTTCTCTATCATGGTACAGTTCAAAAGTTATTATTCACAGCAATGATTGAAAATACCCCCATTGATTTCCTTTTCTTTCTACTTAATTCTGCTCAACAAAAAACCTAGGACTCTAGAATATATATATATATATATATATATATATATATATATATATATATATTGTCACACACACAACCATAAAAGCCCAATGTTTGCATTCTAGCAGCCATTTTGTTCAAAATTCAAATCCAGTGGCATTTTCTTCACACCTCAACTTTTGTGTCTAGCAAAATAGGAGCATCAAATAGTTATTAGTATTGTAATCGTACAATTCGTATCCTTATTTGAAACAAAAATCCTGTCCAGTGATACAAATCATAGCATGGCTCGTTTTTAATCTTGAATCAGTCTCCATATCGCATGAATCGCTTCTTGTGGTGTTTACTTTTTCTTGTGGACGTCCCATGAGTCTATTTATTGTAACTTATAATTTCCTCTCTTGTACTCTCTTTTTGTCATCTTTATGGCTTCTATTCTATTAATTTCTCATCTCTTATTTGTTACTTTCATTTTCAGTTTTTTGAGGTACAAGACTTATTTCTTCTTATTGGTTTTACTTTAGAAGGGGTTGAACACTTTGGGAAGTTACTATTTTTTGTTATTTTGATTTATGACTTGAATATATGATATATTAGGTTTTATTTTATTTTTTTGCAAGTCACTCATTTTTACCAAAAATGTCGTATATTTTATTGATCATCTATCTTACGATTCATAATACAATTTGATTCATGATTCGTAAAATAGATTTTCTGATTCAAGATTCGAATCTTGATTCAATAACCATAAGGAACATAACTAGTGAAAGAAGGAGCTTTATTCAAGTCCAAATGAAAAAGGAAAACATTACATGATCTTATATAATATAAGTAATCTTCATGTGAGCATGAAATCAAGGAACAAAAGAGGAAACAAGAAATAACATTAAACAAACCTCTTTTTCCACATTTGAAGATTGATGGAATGGTCCAACAGGGAGCTGTAGCTCCCCAATCTCTCTCTTGTGCTTTTCATACTCTAAAAGTGCCTGCACAAATTGAAAATTCAGGAAAAAGGAAAACCAGATCATACAAGTGGCTTAAAAAAGACAACAAAAGTAACAGTTGAAAAAGTTTAAGCAAAAAGCAGATAATAATGGCAAATCTAGAGTTTCATAGGTATCTAGTCCTGTGACAAAGACAGCACACACCGTGGAAAGAAGTAGAGACAGCATACACACTTCCCTTCTTTTACCTTTGAAGTTAGGAATATGAAATAGACATAAACTCAAGCTGAAACTGACACTCATATGATATTTCAGAAAAAATATTAGCCAATTCTGGTATCAACACTCAACAGAAGTATAAGTTTACTCTAGTTTATCAATTATTACAATAGCAAAGATGAAATATTTCAAATAATTAGAGATGAGTGCACTACCTTCTCATAAAAAATTCTAAATGTCCATGAGACTGTAGTGCAGGTCCTGTGAGGAAAAAAAAATCAATATAATAATAAGCAAAGGGATATATTTAGAAAGAGTTTTTATTTTGACTTTTGTTAAGTTACCATCAAATTTTTAACACTGACATCATGACATGGCAATGAAATTTCATATTGCTAGTTCAGTATTGTTCATATAGGGTACTAACTTAATGAGTAAACGATCAAACAAAACTGTGTTATGTGGTAGTGATCAGTGTTGTTAAAATCGCGATCTGAATCGTGAAATCGCACGATTTTATGATCCAACCGGCGTCAAGCAATCTGGATCGGGGGTGGGATCGCCGTGAGCAAGATCGGAGTGGATCGCGATCTACATCGTGGGATTTGCGATCCCGAACGATCCAAGGTCGACGACCCCACTGCTGAGCCGCGAGCCACCTCTGCTCGACCTCCCCTGTTGCGCTTCGCCGACGACCACCTTGCGTGACCCAGCTGCTGTCTACGCGCCGACAACCTCCTCTGCGTGACCCAGCTGCCCTGTGCCGTCGACCTCCTCCGCGCGACCCAGCTTCCCTGCACTGTCAACCTCCTCTGCACGACACGGCCTTCTCCCTTGCCGACGAAGAAGATTAGCTGCCGGGAGACAAGCAGAAGAAAAATGGTGCAGCAGACCAGCAGAAGAGGAGAAGAAAAACAGCGGCAGACCAGGAGAAGAGGAGAAGAAAAGGAGAGTTTCTCTAATTTGGGTCTAATTTGCTTTCTGTACCCACTTTTTTTCTTTATGCAGTTTCATATTATATTTTTGAAATGAGTTTTTAAGTTTTATTTTAGGTAGTTGCTATTTACAGTCTTTCCGTACCCACTTTTTTCTTTCTACAGTTTCATAGTAGGATCTCGATCCTCGATTTACGATCTTCCATCCCCCCTCCCGATCCTAGGTAAAATCTTGATTTTAACAACCTTGGTAGTGATATAAATAGAACTTCACAGTTTAGTCAAATCAGGGATTGAGCTGCACCATGTTGACCTTGACCCTGTATGGTTAGTTTTTACTGTAATTTTTGTATTTGACAGGCTTGTATGGTTAGCGTTTACAGTTTACCACCACAACCTTGTCCCTAGAGCTAAAATACCAAATAGCCAATTCAACATCCAAGCAAATTTTGTATAATGTAGTTTCAGAATCTGGTAATGTTAAAGACAAGCATGCATAAACTGCATACAGTACTTATTGAAATTTACAAAGACTCTTATTACCAGCAAACCATATGGATTTAGGTGATATATATTTTGCTGTTTAAGACAACCTGTTACATGATGAGTTTTGCTATATTAGACAACCTATTAGATATTTCACATCTCCTCTCAAGTCTCAACAAGGTGTAGAGTGTAGACAACCAATGTCTTTTCCTCATTTCTGTGTAAATTAGAGAGGAAGGTTCATATCATATTATTCGCTATCACCACCAGTCAATATGTCAAAGAATCAGAGAATCACCCACTTGATTTCTTCTTTCATTCAACTCTCAAGATGAACAATCAAGTTCAGAAACCCCAAAACCATTGACCAAGAAGATAGTTTTTATTTTCCAAATATAACCACACCTCCTCGTTTGGCATATTGTGATTTGTTATCAATCCAAATCAGCACAATGACTCGCCACATCACAATTGACAACCACATCAGCTAACTTTATTAACAATTGGATGGCAACTTAACATGTGGACCACATTTGCTTAATTTTAAAGTAAACCACATCAGCTAACTCTATATTTTAGAAACTAGATTATACATGTTAATAACAATCAGTTTTAAGCCACTCAGCAGACTATAAAGAGTTTAACAGTGACAGTAAATAGCAAAAATATAGTATGAAGAGGTTAAGAAGGCTTAGTAAGAACTACAAAACAATAATATGTTTAGGCCTTACTTTGGGGGGTGGAAAGACTCTCCTACTTGCCGCCACAACTTGGATCCAGTTACCTACATATAATCAATCAATAAGATCAACTTTATCACTTATTGGTAATCAATAACTGGCAAAGGGCCCAAAACATTTAGCACCAACTGAAATAAAACTTATGGATGTTGATGGAAATTATGTAATCATAGTAATACTTGTAAATATGGTATATTATATTTTTTTTTCCGGCTGGTATATTATATGTTATGTAATTATGTCAATTAGAGTGACTGTATATTCATGTAAATATTATTGTATTTACGACTCCTTGACTCCTAATATAAATATATGCTCCGCTGTCGCTGTGTAATTCTGACACAAGTCATCATGTCTCTCATTCTCTTTCATCCTCAATATGATATCTAGAGCCTAACAAGAGGCAACCCAAATGTCAAATAAACTAAAAATGTAATGACACATTCTGTTCCAAAATTTATAAATAAATTGTCTGTTAGTAAAAATAAAGTTACAGGACAAAAAAAATAAAGAATCTGGGCTGGGGCTCACGAACCTACTATAAGGAAAGTAAAAGGCCAAATCACATAGGATGAAGCTGTTACCAGGTCCCCACAAGTCAGACAACAACTATTTGAACATAGCCCTACCATATCTTTCGAAATTCAAAAAGGATTATTAGATGAATGACAAATACTAAATGCTAGGATCTTTGTAAAGTTGACAAGAGGACTGAGGACAAAGTCGAAAAATGCTTGATTTCCACGGCATCAGTTCTCTTTGTGCTATAACCTATAACTAGTGTCTGCAATCGTTTGTATAGCTCTGAGTATATCAACACTACCTAGGCCATCAAACATAGGGAAAGCATAACAAACAGTAGTACTGAAAGCACAACTACAGTATATCTGAGGTATCATCTGGACGTTTGCTAAAATGTTGAAATCTATATTCGATGAAAACATTCCTTTTATCTTACAAAAGGCATGCATGGGATAGAACTATTTAGAAATAACATTAACAACAGTCTTGAGTTTGAAGTAAGAAATGTTAAAGTTTATAATGCAAAAACCACGGTACGCAGAGATGAACTGTCAATAATAACACAGAAGATTAATTCATACCACATCATAGCCGCCTAGTCTGATAACCGCTCTCCACAACCTGCAGCCCATGGAAAAGTAAGAAATCCGCTATCAAAAGAGTTAAGTAACACATTAAAAATTAGTATGAAGGAGGAAGACAGGCCCACTTAAACTAGCCTTAAAAGGGTTACATTACATGAATGCATCACAGGGGATATTATACGTACTTAAGGCAATTGAGTGGCTCTCCATAAAACTTAGGAGGCTTAAATTCCAAGGACCGCTCTCTGTGGAAAGTCTCAAGCTCTTTCATAAATGTTTCTCGATCCAGAGGCGTGCCATACTCATCATAACCAGTCATCTGCGGGTTAACGGCAAGATAATTACAATCTACAAAAGAAGAAGAAGAAAATGCTCTGATATCTTACTGGAAGTGGAAGTACCTCGGTATCATTTAGCACATTCGTCATTTCTCTGACATTCTTTTCTTTAGGCTTTGGAGTGATCAGTTCCTGATGCGAAACAGTCTTAGCATCTTCAAGTTCAAACTGATTATTGCTAATTGAACTGATTGCTGGCACGTGAGCAGGATCAGAATCGCCGTTTTTGATATCATGATCCTGTTGGACCATTACTTGATCAGAAGCCACACGTTGGCTTTGCAAAGTGGCATCAACAACATCCATATCAGCAATGCCATGGGTGGGTTTCTCACCATCTTCCATCCTACAATACAAAACCATGTAAATGTAAATTACTACATTTATAACAAGGGAATGCAAAATGGCGATCGTAGCCCTAAGCTGAAAGAGTGTGTAATAAATACGATTAGATTCTTAGTGACGGCCTCGGAAGTAGAAGCAGCGTACCTTAATGGGGAATCTGATCCAGCGCACCGCTTGACAAAAATGTAGGGTTTGGGAATCGACAATGGGATGAGGAATTGGGAAGAGTGGAGAGGAGTGTGTGTTTCTATTTAAATACGAAATTGGAAGCAGAATTTGAATGAATGGAGCAGAGAGTCTATTAAGTTATGATGAAAATCAAACGTGACAGACACAATTGGCCCCCATATGATATAGTGGCTCCGGTGGCGGTGGGAGAGAAAGAGAATTATAGAAACTCCGCTTAGCTGCACTTCACCTCCACCTTCCACTACTCAAGTAAGTCTCTACTACTACCGCTTCGTTTCCTGCATGTCAAAATACTATCTTACCCCTTTCTCCTTCTTTTCTTTCCTTCCAACTTTAACACGTCTTTCATTTGTAGATAATATATTTTACAACTTTAAATAATACAGGAAAGAGTTATTAATTCCTTTTTTTAAGAAGTAATCAATTTCTTTAACTTTATCTATTTTATAAATATATATTTTTAATTTATTACTAAATAGATACTCTCATCCTCAGAGCTTTAATTTCACTCTAATTAATCTTCAAATTTGATCTTTTCTACAAATAATCTATTGTATTAAGTTGAGAGATAATTATTAATAGAAAATGAACTTCGGTAATTTATCTTTTTATGTGGCTTCAGTAATTTATCTTAAATATATTCATTCATTTATATTTTTACCATTATCATATAATAAATTCAAAATTAAAAACATATTTTTTTTACTATAAATATTTTCAACTGTTTTATATT
>PYAF01001810.1:0-11573 GCA_007407185.1 Glycine tomentella
CTTGGATCTCCAGAACTTGCTTCTTCTATTATTTGCTTTGAATTCCCTCTTTTTGGCCTGCAAATGCTCAATTAGTATTAAAATGCCTTATGTAACACAAAATACTAAATATGCCTAATTTCTAGAGCTATTTTCTAACTATTTAATACGAATATGGCCTAAAACTAAGCTATTATTAAGATGTGTTTACAACACATCAGTATGTAACTTGTCATTGTGTATCCGTAGTCTTTAGTTTTTTGTTTCTGAGTCTTAGTTTAATTTTGTTTCTGAGTCCTTGCTTTTTTTTAATGTAATTTTTACTATTTTAGTAGTTTTATTTAGTATTGCTTTAGGACAAAAGGAAGTGTCAAAAAAAATATCTTGCTTTTGATTCTCTAGCTTTTATCTTGTTCAAATAAACATCACTAAAGGCAGTGTCCTGAAGATGCTTACCCTTTGCGTAGCATTGATAGACTAGTTGATGAGGCATGTGTGTTCAGATAGTTCAGCTTCTTGGATGCTTACTCAGGCTATAATCAGATCAAGATGTATCTACCTTACCAAGAAAGACAACTTTCATCACTCATGGAGCCAATTTCTGCTACAAATTAATGCTCTTTAGTTTAAAAATGCAGGTGTCACATATCAAAGGCTCTTGGACAAAGTTTTCAAGGAGCATATCAAAAGAACGTAAAAGTGTACGTAGATGAAATGGTAGTGAAGCCACTCTCTCTTGATCAGAACGCTTGAGATGTGGCTGAAATCATTGCACAACAAAAAAGAGACAAAACCTCGAAAAGTGCACTTTTCGGGTTGGTGGAGGTAAATTTTTAGGTTTTATATTAACCTACATAGAAGTAGAATCAAATCTAGACAAGTGTGAAACTGTCATAACAATGAGGTGTCCTGAAAATGTGGACAAAGTCCAAAAACTAACAGGAAAGCTAAACACCCTCCCTCTCTTGATTCTTACATAAGATAATAGAGAAGGCAAGACCATTCTTCAAGTTGTTGAAGAAATCACATAATGACTTTGTTTTGGATGAAGAATATGAGAAAATGTTTTTAGAATTAAAAAATTTCTTGGCAAATCTTCTGATTCTAACTTGACCCGCATCAGGTGTTAAACTCCTACTTTAATTATCTATTTCTAATACAACTATTAGTTCAATATTGATGTAGGAAGACGACAAAAGACAAATGTCAATCTATTTCACAAGTAGAGTTTTACAAGGAGTTTAGCAAAAATACTAGATGATAGAAAAACTAGCATTATCACTGGTAAACTCAACAAGGAGATTATGCACGTATTCCAAAGCCATCATATGAAAGTCAAAACCGATCATCCTATTACACAAGTCCTCTAAAAGCTAGAACTCGTTGGAAGGGTGGTCATGTGGTTTGTAGAATTGTAAGAGTTCAGGTTGAAATTTAAGCCCCGTTGACCCATCAAAGCCCAACGCTTTCCTACTTCGTTGTAGAACTTCCCCCAGGCTAAGTAGCAGTAATGGAGAACATTGGTGGATGATCTATGTTGATGGTGCCTGCAACCCTAAGGGTAGGGGACAAGAATCACCCTTGAAGGACTAGGAGACATCTCACTTGAGTAATCGATAAGGTTTGATTTCAAAACCTCTAACAATCAAGCTGAATGTAAAGCTTGGATTGCATGGCTTAAACTACCAAAAGAAGTCAAAGTGAAGAATGTCAGATGCAAAAGTGACTCCAAACTTGTCACTGACCAAGTGAACAAAGATTTCCAAACCAAAGACACACAAATGCAAAGATATTACCATTTAACAATGTGTATACTTAGTTGCTTTGATGAAATATGAGCTTATTCACATCTCAAGGGAAGACAACGACAAAGTAGATGTCTTTTCAAAACTGCCAAGTTCCAAGAAACCAGGACAACATAGAAAATTCATACAAGAGACCCTCGTAACACCAAGCATAGATAGGTCAGGCATCTTTGCCAATTAGATCAGCGAAGATTCTTGGATGAGTTCAAAATGGAACTATTTGGTAAATGATCAGCTACCAAATGATGAAAATGAAGCAAAAAAAGTGAAGTTAAAATCAGCCCATTACGTGATAATCGATGGAGAGGTATTCAAACAAGGAATTTCTGCTACATTATTGAAGTGTTTGGAACATGATGAGACCCAATATGTCATGAATGAAATACACAAAGGTATTTGTAGTATGTTTTTTGGAGGAAGGAGTATGGCATCTCGAGTTCTTCGAGCTGGTTATTATTGCCAACAATGTGTGCTAATTGTGCAGAATATTCAAAAAGATGTAAAGAATGCCAAGAATTTGGCAACATTCACCATGCACAGTAAAGAAGTTACACAATATTCACTCACCTTGGCCATTTGCATTTTGGGCTATGTATATTCTTGGCCATTTTCCTATTCCAAAAGGACAAATGAAGTTTAACTAGTGGCCATCGACTACTTCACCAAATGGATTGAGGCAGAACCACTTGCCAAAAGCACTGCTCAGAAGGTTGAAAAATTCACTTGGAGATCACTGATTTGTAGACATGGCCTCCCTTTTGCCATAGTTATAGATAATGGCACGCAATTCATAAAGAAAGAATATGAACAATTCTTAAAATAGCTCGACATCAAACACTTGGTGTCTTATGAAGAACATCCCCAAACCAATGGGCCAGCAGAAGCAAAAAATAAGGTCATCCTGACAGAGATGAAGAAGAGGATGGGCAAAGTGAAAGGTCTTCAGGCTGAGGAGTTTCGTAGTATACTATAGGCATATCATTGGACTCCACAATCCACAACAAAGGAAACTCCTTTCAGATTAACATATAGCACTAACGTTATGATCCTAGTTGAGGTTGGTGAACCCTCAATAAGAAAAGCTCACTTTGAGGAAGCACTTAATATTGAAAGCCTGGCTTTTGAGTTAGATATGATTGATAAGGTGAGAGATCACACTCAAATTCAAAAGGAAGCTTGTAAGAGAAGAGCAACTCGAAAACATGAGACAAGATTGAAAAGAAGAGAAGTCCGAGTTGGTGATCTTGTATGAAAATGAAATGAGAAGCAAGGAAGGATCATGTTGAAGGAAAACTTGCTCTGAATTAAGAAGGACCCTTCAAAATCATTGAAACACTACAAAATGGTGCATACTAACTTGAAGAGCTTGCTGGAAAGGTCATTCCAACGACCTAGAATGCAACACATTTGAAGCCATACTTTAGCTAGAAAACCAAGTATCATACTCTTTTTGCTACTTCGTACTTTTTTCCCAAGTAAAAAAAAAAAATTGGTTTTTGGCTGAAAAGGTTTTAATGAGGCGTACTTAGGTCACATTGTAAAAGGAATGTATTGTCATTACAATCACTTAATGAAATCCTTTTACACAGATCATCTCATTCCTTTCATCTTTGATTGCTTACCTTTTTTCCAGTGGATGTTTCTTCTTTACATGAATCAGTGGGAAGTCTTACATAAAACTGTGTATTGACCTGTTCATTCCTTACATAAAACTGTGTATTGATTTATTTACGTATTACACAAAATTTTCTACTGAGCAATTTATCTTGAACAAATAATACATTGACTATAATGACCAAGACTAAAAAAAAATTGTGGAGACCTCTGGTTCCCGGCGTGAATAGCGCCAGGAACGGCGCCATTAGCGCTAGAGTGGCACCAGTAGCGCGGGAGGTGTGTCAGGAGGCCATTTTTCTCTGGAATCTAACGCGATTAGTGCCAGAGTGGCACGATTAGCGCGAGGACGCAGGCTGGAGTACTTAAGTGACCCATTTCTCACTCTCTTCTTCACAAAACATCATTCTCTTCTTCCTTCTTTGGTTTCCTCCATTGATGAACTAGAGAAGCTTCATAACCAATTAACCATTGACCAAAACCCTTCGCATCCAACATGAAAGTTGAAGGGAACTACTCAATGAGCTAGATTCCAACATCAGTTTTCCTTAAAAGCCATCAAATGGAGAGATCATTTTCTCTAGGAAACTTCACAAAGTTTGATTTTGGAGGGGAAATAAGGCGTTTTAAGGACGTTCAAGCTCGGAGAAGCCGTTCTCTAGCCTTCCTTGTCATTTTAGAGGTAAGAAACACAAGTTTTACCGATTATTTAAGAATTTGTTCTTGAGATGAATAGTGACCCCTTTGAGTTAGAGCTGAAATTAGACTTGGGTCATTTGGAAAATTATGCTTAGGAGGTTGTTGTGATGAAAGTTTAACCTTGAAATATAATTTTTATGGATTTTGGAAATTGGGTTATGAGGAATGTATGTGTATGAAGAATGTTGGTTAAATTGATGATATTATGGTTTGTTTGGGCCTTGGTGCCTTCACAAGATGTGTTTAGGGGACTATTTAAACGATGAAAAAGTGTTGAAGTAACCGTTTTAGCTACCTTGATAGTTATCGAAATGTGGAATGGATAAAGCTTTGAACTCTTTAGATTGTTTATGCAGAGTCTTAGGGAGACTCTAGTGCATTGGATAAGCCAAGATAGATCCTATTAGGGGTCTGTAAGTCACAAATTAGGTGATCAATCCTTATAACTTGAAAATAGAGGAAAAAGAGATTAACTGGAAAAGAATAGTGTTTCTTTTCATTCTAACGATTGAGAACCATTATTGATTGTTTGTATGTCTTTATGTAGGGCGTGATACAAAGGTTATTGGTTATTGTGACCACGAGGCCGGGAGAACTGGTGAAGCACTTAGAGCAGGTAAACTCTTTGTTCTTAGGAGTGTTTTCCATTGACTGTGTTCCACCATACTCCGAGGGAGTGATGGTTGTTGTATGTCATGATGCATGTGATATTGAAATTGTGTGTTACTACTTTTTATTGAGAACATGTATATGATGTACATTGTGATGATATGTTGTATGATTGATGAGATTCTCTGGCCAGTAGAATAGACTAAATATGGACTTCCCAAAGAGCCAAAGTCATATGGAACAACTCTTCATGGTCAATTATATGAGTAGAAAACCTGAGAGAATGTGCTCTTAAGTGGATGATCTTCTCTTGGAAGAGCCATATAAGTCTGTATAAAGTCCTGAGAGAATGTGTCCTTCAGTGGATGATCTTCCTCAGGCAATGTTATATATGTTGTATGTCTGAGAGAATGTGCCCTTAAGTGGATGATCTTCTCTTGGAAGTGCAATATATGTATGAGTAAAGTCCTAAGAGAATGTGCCCTTCAATGGATGATCTTCCTCAGACAATGTGATATGGAGAATGTGCCCTTAAGTGGATGATTTTCTCTTATATCTATGTTGCATTCCTGATGTTGGTAGCGTCCAATGGAATGACACCTGTGTTGTCATACATGTGATGTATTTTATGAGAGCCATGATGGCTAGATTATGTGATGTCAATTTTGATGCTATATGCCATGAAAGTGAACCAGGGGGAGGAGAGGCCTCCAAGAACCCTGAGTTTACTGAGATTGTATCTCACCCAGTGTATGGGGATTATATTTTGCAGGTGATGCTCAGCGAGCGGATGGTGGATCCCAGGCCAAGAGGCCCGAGTAGGGATATGGTTTTGTGTGAACCTTAGGCATATTATTTTGAGAGCATGTTGACTCATTGTTTTGTTATGCCTGCATTTTGTACCCCTGAGGGGAAGAAGCACAATTGATGTACATTATGTATATGTTGTATATCTTGAGAGATATTGGTGTATGTTGAGAGGACATGGTATTGGATACCTTATTTTGTATAGCCATTATTGAGATATAGGCAGATGGCTTATTTGGTCCTTTAGTTGTATGATGTGAGTATTTACATACATAATGTAAATATGGTATTGTTATTGACGTATGATGACGTCATTTTGTTTTTGCTTCCAAATTAATTATCTTTAATTAATTGTTGCGCTTAACGGTCATAAATGAATGTTAATGAATCGGATGCATACGGAGCGTTACATTTTAGGTGTTCATTATGACTATTGCATGTGTGGTCACTAAGTGTGGGCCTGATCAACTCACCCTTTGTGTGACATCTGCAGTGCCATGGTGAGGACCCAGAACAACAGTGAGACGGTAGGCGAATGAGGCCTTGGCGAAGGTCAACGAGGAGTTGATGGCAGAGTTGAGATCTCTGTGGAGAGAGGACAGAGCACCCTCTCTACTACCTACCTATGAGGGCTAGGGTAATCGCCACCAGGGTGGAGGTAGCTATCGTTCTGATGGGTCTAGCCACCACAGAGGAGACCAGTTGTCCCAAGCTGATGCTGAGGAGGATACAACTGCTAGAAGGAAAATGCTCATTGCTTTTCACAAGCATAACCCTCCAGCTTTTCATAGGGGATATGATCCCATTGCTCCCTCCAGATGGTTGCAAGCCCTAGAGAAGATCTTCACAGTGATGGAGTGCCCAGACCATCAGAGACTTCTATATGCTATATATCTGCTTCAGGGAGATGCGCATGAGTGGTGGGTTACCACTTCACAGTTGCTGAGAGGCCAGGATGAGGCTATCACCTAGCAGACTTTTGAGGCCCAGTTCCTGGACAAATATTGTCCCAGAGATGCTAGAGAGCAGAAGTAGGCCGAGTTTGAGGGCCTTGTCCAGGGACGGATGTCAGTGGATGAGTACTTGGCCAAGTTCAATGAGTTGGCTAAGTATGCGCATTTCAGGAGGGCTCTACCTGATGAAAGGTCCTTGCTGCTAAGTTCCAGAGAGGACTTAGAGAAAGCATTGAGGAGAAGATTGCTGGTAGTGGATCCCGAGATTTGGGCAGCCTGGTGAGACAGTGCCGCCAGGTGGAAGATATGATTAGGAGGCACAGTGGCAGCCAGCTTATTCCCTTCATTAGATAGGAGGTGAGGAGACCCAATGGTCTAGGCCCAGCCGGGAAGGGCAAGGGCAGAGATTTGAGAGTTTATTCTCCAGCAGACAGGTTCAAGAAGGGTCCCAGTCAGAGAGGATTGCTACAGAGACCGATTCTACCTCCCAAGTGTGATACTTGTGGGATGAATCATTGGGGATTGTGTCCTACTGGTCAGCTTATATGCTATAGATGTGGCAAGCATAGCCTCTATGCTAGAGAGTGTCTACAGGCAGGCGGCCGAGCTTTAGCCGCTCCAGTGATTTCAGTATCACCCACCGTAAGCCGGATCTACACAGTGGATGCCAGAGAGGCAGCAAGAGCTCCTAATTTGTTTAGAGGTACTATTCTTGTACTCTTCTTCATTATCAGTTAATTGTTCAATGCATTGATAGTATTCTTGGTCTCTAGTATCTACCAAGTCCTTGATTGCAATGTTGAATTTATTGTTAAGAATTTCAATGGCCTTAACAAGCTTTTCATTTTCAATAACTTTTATGGAAACCATCTTCTCGTTATCAATAATTTTCTGCTGAAGACCATCAATGACCTCAATTTTCTTGATCATTAACGAGTTTTTCTCATTGAGAGATTTGACCAATTTTATTCTTTCTTCTATACTAGCCTTGAACTTTATCTCCAATTTAGTATACCTTATTCTCCAATGGCAAACAGTAGCAGCAGACCCATAGAGGAAAACCTCATTAGAATCCAAATTGTTGTCATCCAAAAAAATAGTCCATCATCTCCTAGTCAACCTTTGTAAGCAAGTTATCAGTGGTAATAAACTCGGACCCCTTGATATCAACATTTGATAACGAGAAAGATCATGAGTAACAAACACATGATCAACCCGACATAAAGGACCTGGATGATGTTGGATCACCATACATCCACTTCGCTTTTCAAACGAAGTATTTTGAGGAACCCTCTCTACCCCTAAAACATAATTCTATGTTTAAAAAACATGCTAAGCTTAAAATCATATATGTATTCATAGTAACATTATTAAAAACTTAAGTACCTTGGTCTTGGATTGGAGGAGTTGGAGAAATTGAGGAACCTGTCGGCTTCTCCATATTCTTATTAGCAACATCAAAGTTAGTAGTCGACTCATCGATATAAAGTGGTTGTATGACATCAACATTTCTACTCTCATTAGTAAGCTTGTCCACATTAATAATCAATAGAATCTCCTTCTCAAGAACCTTTTTTCATTTTCTCTCTCTTTTTCAAAAGAAATCTGCTCATTCATTCCTACTTAGCAGTTTTGGATTAAGGTTGATCAGTTTCTCAGCCAAATTGACTGATCTCCTTAGCAACTATCTTACTCTTCTTTGGTTTCACCAAGTCGATAAGGGCTGGGGGTATACTTTGTCTATCAGCCTCCGACGTTTGAGCCCATAACTTTCTAAAGTTAAAACCTTGCATGATGCCCACATATACAAATAAAAAAGTTAGCAGTAAAAATATTTCATTAAATATAATTTGAGGTTTTAAGAGAAAACAATACTCAATCTCTAAAGCACTATCAATGTCGCTAGATAAGGCAATTGGAGAACTTTCTTAATATTAATTCTTCTAGGAAACTCAATAATTATATCAATATCTTGCCTATCCTCGAGAGATAACAATTGGTTCGCACGAGATTTCAATCTTTGAGGAAACTTTTGCCAATAGAAAAGAAATCTCCTAGTCTTTCCATCTGAATTGTAGAAAAGATTTGTATGGTTGGGATAAACTGGGTTTGATCTAATCTTAAATAAGCGAGTGTTGAATCTTTTTCAAGACGAATTGAAAGGGGTAAATAAAGACCCTTGCGCACCAATCATATATACCCGACCGACCTTACCATCTCACCCACTTTAACCCAACAAAAGTATAAAAATTAGGAGTGATATTTAAATAGTAACAAAGGGTTGAGAATGCCATCATAAAGGCCCAGTTATTTGGATGAAGTTGTATAGAAGCAACATTCATCTTGATCAAAACCTCACATTTGAAGTCGGAAAAATGTAAAATTAAGTCCAAATCCTTAAACTTATCTTCACATACATACAGAAGGTTCACCTTGTCTTTTAGGTCTGTAATGGACTTTGTGTTTTAAAAAATGGAGAAATACATTTCGACCTCACCAGCGACCCAAGTATACCCAGGAAGAGTAATAGGAGGATATTCTTTTTTCTTTGTGATCTCTTAGGACTAGAATCCTTAGTCTCTTTGGTCCTTTTGTTTTTCTTACTCATTTGTTTTTATGGGAAAATACTACGATATATACCCCCCCTTATTACCACCGCCAACAACCTCATTCATTTTTCTTAATTGATAAAAAAACATTAACTTTATAACCCTCTCTAGAGGAATCAACCAAAAGGGTGTTAATGTCATCACCGATGATGACATTAACACTAGAGAAAATTTGTGGTACTTTCATCAAGGTCTAGAAATTTTCCTCATCAGAAAGAGGAAGAGAATTAGTAGAGTCAGAGAACGATTCTAACTCCTTCCTTATGTCTAAAATCTCTTTCTCTAGCATGGATTTTCGATGAACAATCGGAGACTCATCCCCACTGGAACCAGAATAAGAAATTTTAATAGTAGAAGATAATGAATGAGAAAATACTCGAAGCAAGGGACAAGAGCACAACAGCGTACCTAATGAAGATGAAGACACAAAAACACAATAGGAGGATGGAAAATAAGATGCAGAAATGACAAAAAAATTTGGACTTCTAAAAACCCATAAATGCCTTCAAACTCAGAAATCTTGTGCAAATATGAAATGGAAACAAAATGAAGTAGTGTTGGTGGAAGTGGAAAAGTCAAGTATTTATAAAATCTTGAAACCTCTCCAAAACCCTTATGACTTCTCACCACCAATGACAACCTCGAGACTTACAAACTCATAATGGAGGTGCAAAAATCAAAGCATCACTTTTATCAAGGGTTTTAACTCTCCACAACACCTCCATTTAGGGTTTTATGCCTCATATGAAGAGACATGTATGTTTTAAGACTACAAATGAAGTGCAACGTGTTCCAATCAAAAGGTGTTTAGATTGTCGCATCTTTAAATAAAAGACCATGATTTTTCTAGTATGAAAAGTCATTACTTTGTCTAGACACATACATCACATGGTTTGATCAAGGTCATAACAATTGACTACACATCAAATTGTTTGACTGAGGTCACAACGGTTGCCTATTTTAATATGTGTGCATCTCAAAACAGGTTGACAACAATAATTTCTATAACAACACATCGACCAAATAATACAAAATGGTCATTCGTGAATCTATACCCTTAACACATTCTTCATCATTGTAAAACTCTTTCATCTTCGTTAGACTCAGAGTTTGGGGGACTTGTGTACTATGCGGGATCCACTGGTTGTCACCACTAGTTAACCGACTATCATGATTTACACGTCATCCTTAGTGGACATCATGGACGGTTACCAACTCGATTACTATCCTCGCTTATAAGACCAGAAGAACAACGGGACAATGTAAATCACATTCTATTCACAATATGCACGTCAGACAAATACTTTAGCATCAAACCCATGCCTCATTGGAGAAAGAGCTCGTTAGAAGAAGGAAGCGGTTTTAGTTATCAATACACTAAGAATATGGTAAGAACAATAACTAAATTCAAAATTATGCGTCAAAAAAAGTTTACAAATGCATATCCACATAAAGTTATTGGTAAGTGATTTTTTATATCACTTATTTGCTACTCTTGATTAGTAGTTTATTACCCTTTTTGGTGTGTTCTTACTCTCTTTAGTGTTGATTAATAGTTTAGGCTTTTATATAGATTTTTATCTTTTATTAGTTAAAATTTCAAATTTGCACAGTTTTTGTATTTTGGCCATAACTTTTGCTGCTAATGTCTGTTTGAGCTGATTTTTCTTTTGTTTTTTAGATAATTCAAATATCTACAACTTTCATGAAGAAATCAAGCTCAAATTCTGTCAAATAGATGGACAAAATTGGCCCTGAAGTCTGCAGTGAAAATCTGGAATTTATTTAATAGCTAGGGACAATTATGTCATTTTGCCCAAAAAGTAAAAAATTAGATTTTTTGTGCCACTTTTAAGCATTGGGACGGTGCTGGAAGCAGGGCACTGTTTTTGTCTTGTAAAAACAGAGACTTACGAAGAAGAATAGGGAAAGGAAGGAAGCTTATATCATTTTCTTATTTTTCATGGTTTCATCATCTTTTCTGGTATTTCTTTCTACAGATTTAACTATGGTAGGCTAAGATCCTTGTAACCAACTCAGATTGGAGATTCCCATGGATTAATCTAGAGGATTTGTGCTCTTTTGCTCAGATTTGTTTCTTCTCTTTCCTTATTTTCGTTTTTGCTCTTGATCATGTTTTTTATCATAGTTTTGTGTACGGTTATGTGTTTGATTCTAGGTTCTGATTTCTTTCTTATTTCCTACCCTTGTATTATGCTCCATTTTTGTTTTTTTAGGTATTTCCTATATATTCTATTTTCTATTTTAGTTGTATTTGTGTGTTTTAGGTTATCTCTGGTTTTTGTTTAATTGTTTCTCTGGTTAGTGGAAATTCCTGTTTTGGTGTAGGTTGTATTTCTGTTTTTGGTTCCTTTTATAGTTTGTTTTTATTGACTTTCTATTTTCTTTATGTATCTAGTTGCTATATTGTGTTTTATGTGTAGTGTTTGTGCAATTTATGATAATAGGGAAGGAAGGGATTAAATGCTAGATTTAGT
>PYAF01001810.1:20758-45926 GCA_007407185.1 Glycine tomentella
AAAAAAAAAAAAAAAAAAAAAAAAAAAAAAAAAAAAAAAAAACACTTTTCGGTTTGAAAAGGGTGTATACCTACTAAGATGTTAACAGGACTTGGATGAGGAAAAAGCCTACCCGGGAATGAAACACAATCAATGTATACAATCCCTATCTCCACGGGATATGTTATTTTCACATATCATATCAATAATAAGTTGTTTAATAAATATGAAGTCTTATATTGTTGATGGTGATTTAAATTAAGTTCCAAATCCGGTCGATAT
This sequence comes from Glycine tomentella, assembly GCA_007407185.1. NCBI lineage: Eukaryota > Viridiplantae > Streptophyta > Magnoliopsida > Fabales > Fabaceae > Glycine > Glycine tomentella. Next base: position 21,020 of record PYAF01001810.1, read on the forward strand.
AAATGTATAGACATAGCATTTTTATTTCTTGTTGATGAATATTGATATTCATCGACATGATTTTACTATGTGAGTTTGGAGATAGTATTCTTTGGACTATATCCCAACACGTTATTTTTAGATACAACAAATTATAATACGACATGTACAAATTTTATTTTCTCATTTCGTATGTATGCACGTTTCTCTCCACCACAAAACAACGTCAATTATGCGAAATCAAGGGAGCCCAAACGGTGGCTTGCATCATTGACAGAAGAGGGTTGTGACGAAGGTTCCGCCGTATTCATCGTCGGTAGTGACGGATGGACGTGGACAATGGTGACTTCTCAGAGAAGACATTGCGGTTTCAATGGTGGCTTTGGACGCTTCTTCTTGTTCCTTCAAACAGATCACACTATAGCATCTACAACAGAGATTAATGGTGGTGGGATACCGAATAAGCCTCAAAGTTGGTGACCTTCGCTTTCTTGGCATCAATGTTTTTCGGCCTTGGTTGGTGTATGGATCTATGCTTTATATAGTTCTTCTCTTTCTTGTTCGAGGAATCGAAAATGTGCGACGGAATTGGAAAACTGTCTAAACTTGCCGAAATTTCAAGAAGAAAGAGAAAGACAAAAAAGAGAGAGAGAGAGAGATATGATTATGATTCTGAATCTGAAAGAGTTTGATTTCATGAAATGTTTTAGTAATCTTTTCATAGTGGGTATAGAGGAAGGGTGGTTATGCTGTCCTCCTCGAAGATTTAATGATTCCAGTACAATTTTCAAGCTTCAAGTCCTTGAAGATAGCGAAAAGAGAGACCGGGAGAGGAAGGATTGTCATTTGAAAACCAAATAATAGTAGTTAAATTTTTCATTTTATCTTTACAAGTGTTATCTTATTATTAGTTGTGTCTATATAATGACCCAAGGTCTGGTGCGAGTAGCGCCACAGGTTCTGCATGTTGGCACGAGTAGCGCCACAGGTTCTGCAGGTTGGGATCAAGGGTCTGGCGCGAGTAGCGCCAAAGTGGCGCGGTTAGCGCCACAGGTGCTGGAAGTTGACGCCAGTAGCGCTAGAGTGGCGCGGTTAGCGCCAGATATACTGGAACTTGGCGCGACCAGCGCCAGGGTGGCGCGATCAGCGCAGGAGCTCGGGCAGGCCAACTATAAAAGGGTCATTTTACGAAAGTTTGGCCCAAAATCCTTGCTTTCTTCTTCCTCTGGACCTTGGCTACCATTGTTGAGCTTTGGAGCTTCCTCAACCTTCAACCTTTGACCTAAACACTTCCCTTCCAACATGAAACTTAGGAAATCCTCCTCTGAGCTAGAATCCTTCATCACTTTTCCCTAAAAATCATCCAATGGAGAGATCGCATTCTCTAGAGGACTTCATAAAACTCTAGTTTGGCAGGGAAAGAAGGCGATTCTCGGACACCCAAGCTTGGGGAAGTGGTCCATTAGTCTTCCTTATCGTCTTAGAGGTAAGAAACTCGAGTTTTACTGTTTGATTTGTGATTTTGTTTTTGGGATGAATAGTGACCCTTTTGAGCTAGAGCTGGAATTAGGCTTGGGTCCTTTAGAAAAGTATGTTTAGGAGGTTGTTTTGATGAAGGATTAGCTTTGAAATGTTAGTTTCATGGACTTTGGTTCTTGGCTCTGAGAAATACATGTGTGGGTAGTATGTTGGTTAATTGATGATTGTAGAACATGCATGAGCCTTGATACTTGCTCTCTATGTTCTTGAGAGACTATATGAACGGTGTCTTGTGTAGAAGTAACCGTTTAAGCCCGTTGTTTATCCTTGAGTATTGGCCTGTATAGAGCTCTGAGCTCTTTGTTTTGGCTTATACCGAGTCTTGGGGAGACTCTAGTGCCTTGGTTAGGCCGAGATGGACCACTGAGGGACCGTGTATTTGTCTAGTGAATTGGTTAGTTCTGATAACCTTAAGATAGATGACTGAAAGGTTTTATAGAAAGGAAGGATGGTCCTTTCTTTGTAACGGTTGAGGACCATTGTTATGTGTTTATGCCTTGTATGGTTGGATTGGTGATTGATTATGCTTGTATGCCTTTGTATAGGGCGTGACACCGAGGGTGTCAGTGGCGTAGACCACGATTTTGGGGTTGAACTGCAGAGCACGGCTTTGCCAGGTAAGTTCTTCACTCTTGGGGAATGTTTCCTACTGCCTGTGTTCTGCCATACTCTGAGGGAGTGATGGTTGCATTCATGATGCATGTGCATTGAATTGGTTGTTACTTTCCTCATGATGATATGTATGCATGATTCTATGCCTTGTGTGGATGATTACCTGTTGAATAGATCTTCTGGCCAGTTAGATAGATATGGACCTCCCTAGGAGTAGAGCGCAACTCCTAGTTTGGTTTGCTCACGTAAAGGGTGATGATGATCCCTTAAGACCAAGAGATAGGTGGTCCCGTCGCGGTTGAAGCCTATTCTCGAAGGTGCCATATACGTGCATCCATGTGTAAAGGGGTAGCTCCCGATGGGATGGCACGGGTGTGAGTTCCGGTCTCACACTGGGAAATGAGAGTCCCAGATGCTGATGATGATGCATCTTGTGGAGGGCATAGTACCACGGATATACATTAGAGCTAGATGATGGCTATGTATTCTTGTGAGGGTCGGGAGGCCAGTGATTGTGATGTCTTTGATGATATGTGTCATGGAAGTGAGCCAGGGGGGAGGAAAAGCCTCCAAAAGCCCTGAGCTTACTGAGATGTGTATCTCACCCCGTGTAGGGATTATGTTTTACAGGTGATTCATCTGGTAGAGATAATAGGTCTTAGGGCGGGAGGCCCTAGTAGAGACAGTTCCTGTGCAGCTGCATGGCAGCACTGTGAGAGCATGGAGGCTCTTTGGTTTTGTTTTGATGTATTTTGTACCCCTGTGAGGGAAGATGTGTGTGTGTGCACACATGTTTTAGATTTTGCTATGTATCTGGACTTTATATGAATTGTATGCCCTCGTGTGAGGAAGTGATCTGTGAGATCAGGCGATGTATGCCTATTCTTTTGTATAGACACTGTGAGTGTCTTGATGATGTATATATGTATACTAGTGGTTTTCTCCTGATATATCTGTATAGATATTGTAGATGTATCTGTCGTTGTGTTATGTTGTTTTGGATCAATGAGGCTGACTGATGTTTACCATGAGTGTTGATGCATACCATACATAATGAATCAAGAAATAAGGTTTTATTTATCGCTTCCACGGGTTTTAATTAAAGTAAATTATTGCGCTTATCTGATTAAGTAATTGTTAATACACCGGATGCATACGGGGTGTTACAGTCTAAATATTACATGTTGGGGTAGTGTCTACAAAAGACTTTCTTTGTGAGTTTGTCCACTTTGAAATGATGGAAATTTAAGGATTAAGATACACAACCATCATCAGAAAAATATTATTATCACTTAAAGGTTGTGCGTTCTATGAACCCTAAGAAGGGCAAGGTTGGTTTGATGGCCATTAAAATCGACCCTGAAAAGGCGTACGATCGCCTTCTTTGGGAGTTTGATAAGGATTCTTTGGAGGATGTTGGGTTTCCCAACCATCTAACCTAAGTTATTTGGAGTTGCATTTCTTCCACTTCCATGCAAGCTCTTTGGAATGGGAAGGCTTTGGAGTCTTTCTCTCCGGCTCGTAGGTTGCTGCAAGGTGATCCAGTCTCCCTCTATTTATTCGTCTTATGTGTGGAACATCTCTCCCAAATGATAAATTTGAGAGTTAGAGATAAGACTTGGAAACCCATTTGCATTGGTCGGTAGAGTGACTCTTACGAATTCTCTCCTTGGTGCCCTCTTATGTCATGCAATCCTCCTTTATATTCCTTGTTCCCTATGCAAGCTAAGAAGAATTGCTCCAACTGCTGGCATGGTATTTTGAATGCTTGGGAGTTTGTTAGTAAGAGTATCCATTGCTCTCTGGGTGATAGCTCTTCCATGTTGTTTTGGAACGATACTTGGATACCTTCCTTGGGTCTGTTAAAGAATATGTATCCTCTAGTTTTTTGTAAGATCAGAGAGAGTGAAAGGTGAGTGATTTGGTGTTGCCTATAGGTCTTTGGAATTCTGATGTATTGCAAGGTCTTCTCCAGCCTTTTGCTTGCATGCATGTTCTCTTTATTCCACCTACTTGTTCATCTGACCATGATCATCTTTTATGGAACCTTTCGAGGGACGAATCCTTCTTGGTGCAATTTGCTTTTAATGTTCTTTGTTCACCTTCTGTAGATATCTCAAGCCATAGAGTGTTCAAGTTGTTATGGAAGTCGCCTAGACTGCAAAAGATCCACCTCCACCTTTGGAAGATGGCCAATAATATCCTTACTACTATAAGCGGTTAAGTAGAGGTATGGCTCCAAATTAATGACCTTTCCTCGATCTGTAGCATGAACCGAAAATCAATGATGCATGTTTTGAGGGATTGCTCCCCTACTAGACAAATTTGGCAACATTTTATTCACCTCGATAAGTGGAATCAATTTTCTAACATTGCCATTAAGGTCTGAATTCTAGGTAACATTGACGACTTCTCCTTTTGTCATGGTACATGGAATATCTTCTTCAGAGTTCTCAGCCAATTGATCAGGCGTAGAAGGCATAAGATGATCTTCTCTAATTTGTGGTCTCTAAGTTCTACTCTTCCTTTAAGAGTTATAATTCAGTGGCTGATATTATCAAAGCCAACAAGGACATTGGGGGTTTGATTCTTCCTAAATCGAGTTCGACTTCCTCTTTTATCCGGAACCTCCCCCTAATGGATGGATTAAGATTAATTTCAATGGTGCAATTTCTGCTATGGACTCCAAGGCAACCAGCTTGCACTACAAAAACTTCTTATGGCAAAAATCCATCGCTAATCCCTAAAATCCGTCGATAACTCAAAATTTCCGACGACTACAAATTCATTGGTAAAATACTCGTACAAAATTTTAATCGAAAAAATTTGTTTTCCGTCAGTAAGTTATGTCGGAAATTTCCAACGGATTTTTCCGTCAATAATTTCTCAACTTGATTCTACTACTTTAATATGTTTCATTTCAAATATTATTTGAAATATACTCATTATAACATTAAATATTGATGTAGCCCAAAACAAATTGTAGAGCTAAAGAGATAAAGTGCAACAACTAAAGCTTAACAGCCTTATTATTTTTGGAGGCAACAAAGTACATTTCTCACAATGAATATTATCATACTTTTACCGAACAAAATTTGAAACTACTTTTTGTAGAATTTACAACAACACATGTCAAATAATAGTGTTTAAAAAGTAACAGCAATCACAAACAGGGAGTAGGTTATAGTCTCTTATACAATGCTAAAAGAACTAAAATTCAAATTTTTGCTTTTAACAAACTCACATTTCATATCATAAAAATAAAAATGACAATTTGTTCCTGGAACCTTTGCTTTTTTAAGGAATACTTTCCTAAGGCGAAACATCTCAAACCACCTCATATTAGCAATAATCTCATTCATCATAACCAATCTATTACACTTCAATAATAGGAAGTATAATGGATTCCCTAGATCTTACAACACGAAGGAATTTAAAATTAAGACAAATGCCATCATAAAAACAATTAGCCAACAAGAAAAGACTCAAGAAGAAAATGGATGACTAGAGGATAAAAGTCTGGCATATAGTAGTAATTAATAAGACCTTAATGAAATAGAAATACTGATGACTACCAAGGCATGAATGCTTGGAGTGGATCGTTTTCTGAGGCCAATTTCAAGATACCAATGATAGATAAAGAAGATGGTAATGAATAACGCCACGACCCGTGTTGGAACGATAAGTTGAGGAGGATTCACCACAAATGAAAGCTTCCTTGATAAGAATAAATGTGGGTTCAGCCAAGAACCAAGAAAAGGCTAAGCTCTCAATTCAAGTAAATTCTTAATTTTATTCAAAACTAGCAATGTCTGAGTACTTATAGAGTTAAGCTTCTAATAAAACCTAAAAATGCATAGTTTGGGACTATTTAAGTCCACATTGAGTCCCATTACACAAATAAGAAATTACTAAATTACGACAATACGAAAATTACGAAAACTAGGAAAATTATGAAAGCTACGAAAGGAATTACACTAAGCGCGATATTCGCGCTAAGCGAGCTCTCTTACAATCTTCAAGGTGCTCCAAAGCTCCTTGTGTCTTCCTCCATCCTTGCCCTTGTTAAATAGTCCAGCCATGATTCTCTTGGTCATCTCTTTTTGTAGAAGCTTGATTTTGGACATTGTCATTGGAACCTTAAATTCATGGAGTGCTTTTAGAACTTCATGCTTTTTGGATAGCCCTCTATCATCCCCTCCTTCTTGAAAAGAATCTGTCCTCAGATTTGCATTCAAAACATCTATATCATAAGAAGAAAGATCAATGACAGTAAAACTAGAATTCACCCCATACTCACTTTGCAAGTCAATCTTGTAGGCATTGTCATTAATCCTCTCAAGGATCTTGAAAGGACCATCACCCTTAGGTCGGAGTTTAGATTTCCTTTTGAAATGAAACCTATCCTTCCTTAAGATGTACCCAAACCCAATCTCCTGGATCAAATACCATGATTTTTCTCTCCTTGTTGGCATGTCGTGCATATTGCTCCATCTTCCTCTCAATTTGATTTTGCACCCTTCCATGGAGATTCCTAACAAAAGTGGCTCTAGAAAGCTCATTCTTACTCAAAATAGAAGAATCATTAGGTAAAGAGATTAAATCAACAGGGAATAATGGGTTAAATACATAAACGACCTCAAAAGGAAAAAAAGAAGTGGTAGAGTTGGTTACCCTATCATCAAGTCTAGGATTAGGATGTCGATACCTTACGATGATGTTGTTGATGGGTCTACAATCCGTGCACATCCTCCACGTGTTATCTTTCTTGGAGACTGGGATGACCAACATTGTACATGATCTCTTCCAGATTACTCCTATAGGCATCCCTATTAGGAAGTGAAGCTCCAGGAACAAGATCAATTTGATGCTCAATTCCTCTTAACGGAGGCAAGCCATGAGGTGTGTCTTGTGGAAAGACATCCTCAAACTCCTTTAAAAGTGTATCAAAACCTTGAGGCAACTGGGCACTAGAAGACAAGCACATATAATTTGGAATGAGTAAATACATTTGTTGTCTAGCTAGCATCACTCTTTCTACCTCCTTAGGTTTCATGAACAAACTCTCTTTTATCACTAATTGTTTTTCACCCTTTTTTCTATTTTCATTTGTTTTTTCTTTTCATTCTTTTTGCCATCTTTTTCTTTTCAATTTGTCTCTCTCAAAGGACTCTTTTCTTCTTCGATTTTTTTTCTCTTTTCAATCTCATTTTTATTTGATCCTCACACACCTCACTTAGAGATAAATGTGAGAGAACTACCTTTTTACCTTTATGTAAGAAAAAATATCGATTGGTGACCCCATTGTGGATAACATCTCGATCATATTGTCACAGTCTACCAAGCAAAACATGGCCAGCTTCCATGGGAACCATATCACAAAGCACTTCATCAACATATTTTCCAATGGAGAATGTAAGCAATACTTGCTTATCGACAACCAACTCACCATCGTCACTCAACCATTGCAATTTATAAGGCTTAGGATGAGGGGTGGTTTTTAAACCAAGCATCTCCACTAATCTAGTGCTTGCAACATTGGTACAATTTCCTCCATCAATGATAAGAGAACAAACTTTTCCATTCACCAAGCATATAGAATGAAAAATGTTTTCTCTTTGTGTATCAGCTTGATCTTTGCACAAGCTTCACATGAGTCTTCTTACCATAAAAAGATCTCCCTCTTCCGGTTGAAAAAAACCACCATCCTCCCTTTCACTAAAGGAACTATGAGAGCTTTTAAATGACTCACTATCCACCTCTCCATTATCCAACACAATCATGATCCTTTTGTTTGGATATTGAGATGCAATATGACCCTTACCAAAACACTTCCATATGAAGAGTTCTTGTAGAACTTACAGATAAAAGGTGTGAAAGATAAAGAAGATGGTAATGAATAATGACACGATCCGTGTTGGAACGATAAGTTGAGCAGAATTTGTCACAAAGGAAAGCTTTCTTGATAAAAATCAATTTGGATTCAGTCAAGAACCAAGAAGAGGCTAAGCTGTCAATTCAAGCAAATTCTTAATTTTATTCAATCAAAAGTTATTCAAAACTAGCAATGTCTGAGTACTTATAGAGTTAAGCTTCTAATAAAACCTAAAAACGCATAGTTTGGGACTATTTAAGTCCACATTGAGGCCCATTACACAAATAAGAAATTACTAAATCACGACAATACGAAAATTATGAAAACTAGGAAAATTACGAAAGTTACGAAAGGAATTACGGTAAGCGCGATATTCACGCTAAGCGAGCTCTCCTACAATCTTCACGGTGCTCCAAATATCCTTGTGTCTTCCTCCACCCTTGCCCTTGTTAAATAGTTCAGCCATGATTCTCTCGGTCATCTCTTTTTGTAGAAGCTTGATTTTGGACATTGTCATTGAAACCTTTAATTCATGAAGTGTTTCTAGAACTTCATACTCTTTGGATAGTCCTCTATCAAATACCCAATTCCAAACATATCATGGGTATACACACACAGTAAAATTATAATGACACAATTCACCCCCTTATGTTCCTCAGTCCTTCTCTTTCCTTAATTTAAGTTTGTACCAACACACGATCCATAAGCACCCAAGAAAGAATACCATTTTAAAAATAACCCTTTACCTGAAGCCCAATCATACTAACACACATACTAGAGTTAGGATCTTCTACCAAAAGAGACACTCACCTTGTCATTCACTTCGCAAAACTTCAATCTTTCAATGAAAATGTTGTCCCTTTTGCTTACTTTAAACTGGTGCGAACCAATTTGAATCAATAAAATCACACAAACAATCACTAAAATCGAAATCAGATTTCTCTTTCCACTTTTTAGTTATAAAAACAGTTTCATGTTACTCACTAACTAATTTCTTAATCAAAATCTATCAACTCTTGAAAATCCATTTCTAAACAAGTGGTTTAGAAAGTAAAAAGCCAAAAATAACCCAAAGAACTTGTCATTTTCTTACTTTTAACATGGAGATAAATTGGAACTATTTTCTTAAGAGGAATCTTATTTTATCAAACATGGTTGATTTGTGGACACAGGCAAACTTGCGGGTATTGAAACAAAAAACCCAACAAGTTTTGTTTAATATTTTTTTTACGATTTTAGAAAATCAAAAACTATTTTTTTAAAAAGAATAATCAAACAAGCTACAAAACATTGAACACTGATATACACGGAATGAGGGAACAAAAGTTTGAAAAATGGAACCTAAACAACAGCGAAAACGGGCTCCTAAGGCTTAAAAACAATATCTTCCTCCTTTTGAAGGGGACCCACCACTCTGTACCCAATAGCCGCCGCTCTTTCGCTTCCTTCTTCTCAGTCGTGCACACTTTTTTCCTTCTCGACACAATGACGTCATCTTTGTCAACACAATCCTTTTCTTCTTCTTCATTTTAATCCTCGTTGCTATCATCTTCTACACCGTTTTTGTTGGAAGAGAAACAACGAAGGTACGGGCATTGTGCAAAAACATAGGCATGTGCAGTGAAAGCATGTGAAGAAGCATTGGCATTGGGAAATGGAGGCACGACGAGTGACTGAGATGACGACTAGGGTTGGGTTGTTTTGTTTTGGAAAAATTTAATTTTCCGGCGGAATATGTATTCGTCGGAAAATTCCGTTGAAAAAATTTAAATTTTCGATAGAAATTAATCCAGGGTAAAAATCCATCGGTTATCAAAATTTTCTGATGGAATATATTCCTTCGATAAATTCTGTAGATAATTTTAACATTTTCGACAGAATATATTCCATGGGAAATATTCAGTAGGAAATAGTCTTTTTTTTTTTTTTTGTAGCGCTGTGGTGGGTTTATCAAATATTCCTCTAGGGGTTTTGTAATGGGTTTTTCCAAAAGTTTGCAGTTGTGCACTATGTTCTAGCTTAACTTTGGTTTACTCTAAGATAATTGTGGAATCTACTTCGGTATCAACAATTCGTGCAATCTTGCATGGAGCAGCTGATAAGCTTGAAAAGGATCATATTGTGAGATCAATCATTGAGCTCGTGTGTCAGCCTTTGGAGGTTTCCTGGTTTTTTGTCATTAGGAGATGAATTTTGTTGTTGGCCTGTTTGCTAAATTTGGTCTTTCCCTTGATCTTGACTGTTTCCTTTTTTATACCCTTCCAAATTTTGTGGAGCAGGAGTTCGCTTTTGTGCTTTCGTTGTTTTGGGTTTTTAGTCCCGTTTAATCATAAAAAAATTCATTAGAAAAAAAAAATGAACTCAAAACATGCTAATAATATATAATAACAGTTTTTGCAAATGAAGGGAGAAGGGGGGATGGAACATAGTGTAATAAGATGGGTTTGGAGGGTCGGGCCATCACACGAGACTTATTTGGTCAAATCAACATAAAAAGTGATAATGAATTCCAAAAGAAATGGACAATAAGAAATAATCTTTTATTGTATTATAAACTATTTATAATAAATTTAAAATATATTTTATATATTTTAAAAAAATATTTCAATTTTTTAATATAATATAATATACTTCACATATTAAAATATATTTATAAAGAATTTTACACTAAAGCAATATTATTACAAAAAAAATAGTTGCACTAACTTACATCTAACAATGTTATGATATACATCCTTTAATATACTTAAATTCATTAAATGATCTGCCAACATAATGTGAGATGATATTAAAACTTATTTATATCAATAATACATCTATATTAAACTCAAATTAATTGCCTTAATTAAATATTTAACATGTTATTGCTAAAGGTTGATTGTTTGACTTTACTTTTATAATTTCTACTCATTTAAGTTTTTTTCTCGTATATTTTGTTTTATATCATCATTGTATTCTTAATTATTTTAATGTTGTCATTGTCATGGAGATCTTCCATACTATGAGAGTAAAGAAAGGGTAGCATGGTCTTATGGCAATTAAAAAGGACTTGAATAAGGTGTATGATAGAGTTCAGTGGGATTTTCTTGTTGATATTATGAGAAAGGTGAGATTTCAGGAGCATTTTTGTGATCTTATTCTTGCATGCATGTGTCTCTTTTGTTAATTAGTATGCAGGTTATGCTGAATGGAGTCCCTACAAAAGTGTTTTACCCGAAGAGAGGACTATATAGGGCAATCCCACATCCCGATACTTGTTTGTGATGTGTATAGAGGGCCCGCGTAGCACACACTTGATTGATGCTGAAGTAGAGGCAAAGAGATAGAACTCTATCAAATTGAGTAGGATGGTCCGCCAAATTCTCACCTATTTTTTGTAGATGATTTATTATTATTTGCGGAGGCTAGATGTGGACCAAATGGAGTCTATTAACAAGTGATTGGAGTCTTTATGTCTTTCATCAGGGCAACAAGTGTTTGCTCATAAGACTTTTATGTTTGTTACTCGTAGCATCATGTTAGAGCGATGGAATTGAGTCATATCCATTCTAGCTTCCAATTAACTGATGATTTGAGAGTCAAGAAAGGGTAGCAAGGTCTTATGGCAATTCAAAAGGACTTGAATAAGGTGTATGACAGAGTTCGTTGAGATTTTCTTGTTGATATTATGAGAGAGGTGAGATTTCAAAAGCATTTTTGTAATCTTATTCTTGTATGTGTCTCTTTTGTTAGTCATGAGTCTTTTTGTTGCATAGGAGGAAGAGGAGAGAGACTTATGACTACCTATTGAAGAAGATCCAAAAAAGGGTTAGTAATTGGCGAGCCAATTCTTTGTCCTTTGCGAGGAGATGTACTTTTTTTAAACTCAGTTATGTCTGCTTTACCTACCTACACCATGTGGATGGTGCTTCTTCCTAAGCAGGTATATATGTCATAAATTGGGATCTATGAATCGAAGCTTTGAGTAGGGGGATTCCGAACCAAATGGGAAGTGTCATTCTATTGTTTGGAATAAGTTTTGTTAAGTTTGACTCGGAACGATGATGATATGAGCTTTTCTGACTTATATGATTTTAACCATGCTTTTATTATGAAGCTTGGATCGGGTATTATTCATGATCCTAGTGCTCTATGGGTGAGGGTGTTTTGGAGTAAATATAAGTGTTGTGATGGGATAAGTCCTTTGGTAAAACCGTGTCAAGTTTGTTCTAACACTTGGAGGAGTATTAATATTGTCTTGAAATATGTTTTGATAGCTAGGGTGTAGATGGATTTTGGGGAATGGTTGTAGCATTCTTTTGGAAGGACGTGTGGCTTCCACCGGGTATATATTATCATCAAAGACGATGTTGAGCAGTTACAAGAGGAAGTAGTTAATCAATTTGCTCATGATATGGCATCTAAGGAAGGAGGTTGGAGTGAATAGTTGTTCAAACATTTGATGTCAGACACATTGTTGAAATTATGTGTGGAATCATACTTTATATGAAAAATTTTCTACCAGAACTGTGTATGTTTTGGTGTGTAATTCTTATGGTAGAAGAAATCATATTTGGTAGTTATTGTGGCCAACGATCCATCTGTGAGAACAATGTTTTCTTTGGAAAATGGTGCATGGTGGTCTCATTAATAACTCTTTTCAAGTGTTAGAGGTATGGTTGATTGTTATTTTTGTCCTTTAATTTGTGTCATTTGTATGAAGAAATGATTCACCATTTGTATTGTGATACGATTTTGTTGTGACGTGGCAAGTATGGTTTTTGGTGCGACCTCAACTTCCCCTTGAAATTTATAGAGGGGATCTCATTACACATGGTTGAAATACAATTCACAATGCATGGATAAAGTGACAAATATTCAATGGAGGGTGTTTATTTCCTGTCGATGAGCTAAGGAAGCCTAGTAGTGTAATATATTCTATGTAAATCTATATTATAGAAATTAAAAATACTCTTTCAATTAAATAAAGATTTGAATCATATATATATATATATATATATATATATATATATATATTCGTATTTTGAGTAAATCAAGGGAATCAAATAGAATAGAAAATTACTTTCTATTCTCCTTACGCCTTGAGAGACACACGTGTTACAATAGATTGGATCAGTTAGTTAATAACTGATCACTTCACCATTGAGTTAATGAGGAAAAATGGAAAATCCAATCTTATAGAGTTCAATTCTCGTTTGGGCGGTTTAACAAAATACCAATTACAAAAACTTCCTTTTTAGTGGGTATGCTTTCCCTTCGCGGTATTCCACCTGATAAAAACTTATAAAAAATTATCAAAATCTATAAATAAATTAGAAAATATAAATTTAATATAAAATAGAAAAAAATAAAGCAACCTTCCTATTATGTGAAATTCACATAAAAAATGGAAATAGACGTTTTACAATCTGCAATCATGTTTGTTGAATTGTATAATTTAAATTTCAAATTATTGTTTGGATTTGTTAGGTTATTACAGTTTTTTTTATTATATTTCAATATTTGAATAGGAATTAAGATTAGATCAGTTAGTTATTATCCCGTATTATTAACATTTTGTTGAATTTCTCTCTCTTATATAATAACATCATGTTAAAGGAAAATATATGAAAGAGAACGGATGAATGAACAAAACGAATTAAGAATTACTATTTCAATTTATGAAAATGTACTTTTTAACATGGTATCAGAGCCACGTTCCCTCCATGAATGAGATCCATGGTATCCTCCATAAAAAACCATGGTATCCTCCATGAAGTTTCCTCCATGAATAAGAGTCATAATTATTCCATGAATGAGAATCATGGTATCCTCCATAACGTATATCTCCTTCTATCTTTTTATCTTATCTTCAATGTATTTCACTTATACCCAATCACTACTACACGAAAGTCCTTTAACGACAGCATTTCCACGTCGGTTGTGAAAAAACCGTCGTTGTTGATGACGCGGTGACATTTTTGTAATAATGTGTACTTAACAAAGACGGTTTCTTTCCCAGCCCGTAGTTGTAGGTTAATACGACGACGGTTTTTAGTGAACCGTCTTAGTAATTAGTAATTCCAAAACGGGTTTTTTAGAAAACCGTCGTTGTCTTTAATAAAGATTTTCATTTTTTAATTTTCATTAAATATCCCCAAATGAAACCCTAAAATCATGCAATTGTGAACTTCAGTCGCGTACCCTTCCTCCTGTAAAGACCGAATGTGTAGGACCTGAGGCTCGCGCCGCCGTTTACCAGTTACCATCTTCAGGTAATTTCTCAGACCATGTCATGGTGATTCACTTCCACATTTTGGGATTCTCTTATTACTGAACTGGCCTCACTTTGTCCAACACAGACTCGCAGTGGGTATCGTTCGTGAAGCATCCAACCTCCGTCACCACCACAGGTGAGTGTTGTTTTCGTTTTCGTTCATGAAGTTGATATCCATTGGAGGTATTTTTGAGGGTGTTGGGTTTCGATTAGTTCATGTTCGTGGTCTTTTGAAAAAGGGTTTTGATTTAGGGGTTCGTCAGTGGAGCTTGATTCGTCGTGGTTGATGCGTCTTGAATTTCCGATTAGGTGAGTGTATTCCATTGTTATTTAGCTTGTTCTGGGTTTGGGTTTTAGGTTTTTGTCGCATTTAGAGTTTTGTTAATATTGTAAACCTGGTACTTGTAGTTGCATTGTGTGATTTGGTCTGCCTTGAATGCGTTTTAGTGGTTCGTTTTCCCCTAAATTAGTGTATTCTCCCCTATTCTCAATTTTTATTTTCCTGATATCCAGTCTTCATGTTGTTGGAAGTTGAATTAGGCCAAAAATCCAAATTCTAAATAATGGTTAAGCAGAATTTTATATTCTTGTATCCATATAAACTTCTTGTCTTCTTCACGGATACATTTTAGTTTCTTCATATCGAAAACTAGCTATGTAAGTTTATCATAGTTAGTAATCTTAGTTTTTTTTTTTTTGATCAGCAAAAATAGGATATTTATATAAATAGAAAACAGTACAAGAAGTACTAATGAATATACAAATGAAGTGAATCAACACAGAACTTTGATGGTTTTATGCCAAAGCCAACGAAGTTCTGACAGATTCGCTCACCCAAAACAAACAAAAGACATAAAACAGCTGAATTAAACCCTCCCCAAAGGTACAAAAAATTGTCTTAAATTACTAGACCAATGATGGAAAGAGGTATCAAACCCATCCTCTAAGGTCCTCAGCCAAGACCAACAAAAGAAAATGGCATCCTCCAGCAATTTGTGACCATTGAAAGATACATTATGGAAAAGTATCTGGTTCCTATGATTCCAAGTACACCATGTTAAAGCTGACCACGAAGTTAACCACCTAGATAAAGGTTTCCCGCGTAGATGACAAAACGATGATTGTGTGAAATGCTCCTTTGGGTTACATGAATATACTCCAATGATGCCAAGCCAAGCCCATGACTCCCACCACAGAGGTAAAATACTGGGGCATGTAAAAAACAGGTGTGAAGCATCTTCCTCAAAATTATTGCAGAAAGGGCAGTGGGTGTCGGGTATGTCTATGTTCCTTCTCCTAATGTTGAGTCTTGTACGTAATCTATCCTTCAAAAGTCTCCATACAAAGCATGTAACTTTCAGTGGAATTTTCAGCTTCCAAAGAACCTTGAACACTTCCTCCTGAGGGGGACTATTGTCCTCCCCAGAAAGCATGAGATAAGCACTTTTCACCGAGGACATTCCACTGGAATCAAGCACCCAACTCCAGGTATCTGATTGTTGCTGGTTAATTGGCAGCCCCTGAATGTCTTCCATAAATTTTATTACCATCTGAATCTCAGTCTCTCTAAAGGGTGTTCTCCATTGTAATTGCCATTCCCATCCTTGTTGATGTTGATTGCCCATTTGTTGAATACAGTTTTTTTGTTGTTTAGATAGCTGGTACAATCTAGGATATGTGTCCTTCAGTGAAATCCTGTCTTTCTTCCACGAATCTTCCCAAAATAGAAGCTTACTACCACACCCGATATTCCATTTGAGGCCGCCAAAAAACCACCCGTCAATCTGAGTGGATCCGTAAGCCAAAGCTAGGTCCCTCCACCATAATGAAGCTGATGAAAACCTGGAAGAAACCTGAATATTCCTCCAACCTTAGTAATCTTAGTTGGGTATATATGAAGGTTATTGATAGATAAAAACATCATGGAGGGATTTTGTTTTTCATAATTGGTATGTAACAATTGTTCCCAAAGATATGACATATATATGGACAAAAGATGAAATTAATAAAGTTGCAATTTCTATCTTGTGTAGTACACTGTACACATGCATATGTCTGTAGACGACTTAATGATTATTTAGTTTTCATGAGGGTTTGGTCATTGGTGTTTTCATGGACAAAAAATTAGCAATAAATATTGTATGTAGTTTAATTTTTCATAAACATTAGCTTTATTTTTTTGGTTGTTTTAACTTGTTAGGGATCTTTAACATAAAGAAATACAATAAACTGAAGATATTTCAATCACGCAGTTGAGACTTGAGACCGAGAGTTTCATTGTAGCCAAAAAAACTGATATTATAGATATTATAAAAAGATTATGTTGTCAAACTTGCCCCTATAGTTAAGAATGTTATTACCTTGCCCAATTTGTTCTCCAATTATCAGGTCCTCCCACAAAATTTCATAATCCAAGCAATCAGTGTCCACATCCACTTTATTATTGACAGCACCACTGCC
The DNA here is from genome assembly GCA_007407185.1 of Glycine tomentella. Classification (NCBI taxonomy): domain Eukaryota; kingdom Viridiplantae; phylum Streptophyta; class Magnoliopsida; order Fabales; family Fabaceae; genus Glycine; species Glycine tomentella. Next base: position 37,741 of record PYAF01001810.1, read on the forward strand.
AGCACTCCCACAGCTGGTGGCACTACTTGTGCTGTTAACATTAAAGGAGGACCGGGATCCTGAAGCCTCATTGTTATTAGGGCGATTTCTTTCACCTGCCTGGCTTTGTTGCTTCAAGCCAGAAGAAAGACTCTTCTGATTAACTGATTCATTTTCTTGATCATTCTGTCTCCAGGGACCAGCAACACAAACTTTCCCTGCCTCTGATCCTTCTCGATCTTTAGTTGTCCACGGCCATGATAATGTTGTCTTTTGAATCCAAGCATCAGCCTTAGGTATGATTCTGTGAATAGATTTTCCTTCACTCTCATCACCAGACTGTCTTAGAGCTTTTCCCTGGGATTTTTCTTCAACATGAGAAAATGCACCAAAATGGGATGGTGGCACATCACCTCTGGGGGTGCTAGCTCCACTAGAATTAGCATCCTCTCTGTGGTCCAAAAAACAGATTCCGACAAACTATGCTCATAATGATGTTTTTGACCACTCCCACCTTCACGATCCACATTGTTGTCTCCTGTCCAGATTCTTGACTTAACTTTGTTACTCACCTTTGATGCCTGTTCAATGATTAAATGTCAAGAGTCAAGGAACACCATGGTATATTAATATTCCATAAGCAAGAAAGTTATTGCACAAACCAAATTTGAAATTTTCGAAGCAATAGAAGCTTGAAGCGGCTGTTGAGTGTCAATGCCAAGTTTATTTGCAATGGTACTTCTAGGTCGGGTTCCACCTGAATCTGAATCTGACTCTATGTTCCTTACACTAGACATAGGAACTTTCATGTCAAGAAAGGGCCGTGAATCACTAGAGACACAAATTAGCCCAACTAGGATGACATCATCATCATCATAGAAAGGCGTATTGGTTACTACAGATAAAAACTTCTCCCCCATCTTATTCTTGACTGGAAATTGCCCAGTCCAGGTCTCTCCCATCATAACACGGTTCACTGTATCATTAGGTAAGGCCAAATCCTTAGGGTCTACAAGTAGCTCAATCCCATCCTGCCCTAAAGCTTCCTCTGTTGTATATCCATATACATTTTCTGCACTACGGTTCCTGCAATATTACTCCCAAATTACATTTATTTTGTTTTTTTAAAAATAAGCCTTTAATGTAGGTTCCCTGAATTCATGCATTCATCACCATACAACATTTCATAGTCAACAGTCAACATATATAAAACCTCAAACACAATCAGCACACCAATTTTTCAGCAAAGGGCTATCATATGGTCCTGTTTGGAAAAACTTTTGCATAAATATTTATAGGAAGAAACTTATCCATAAGTATTTATAAGAAGAAACTTTTCCATAAGTATTCATATCCCTCATAAAATAAACTTATACAACTCGTCGTATAAAAGACATTCATATATTAGGCATCTTCATTAAAATATCTTCATTACAGAAGAGGAAAAAAATATTGAAATTAATAATAAAACAAAATAGTAAAAAAAATATGAACCATTGAAACTAAAGACTGACCACTGACTAAAACTATTAAGAGAATTTAATTCCATTGACGAAAGCCACAAATAGAATGTGCTTGTTTTGTGAAGAAGCCATCTTAGGAAAAAAAACAATTAGACTTGTGTTGTTTAGTCCTCTATAATTTCTTAATTCGCTATTTAGCTGAATATTGCATAACGTATGCTATTTCACTCCTATATATAGACGCAAGACATGCTAGTTAACTGTCACATGCCACTAAGATTATTAATTAGGTACTATACAAAGACAACAGTGGTAATTACTAATTTGTACATGAGTGATGAGCGAGCCTAGCTAATGGTCTATGAAGGTGTCACATCAGCAGTGTCTGGCTTGAAATAGATGGCTATCGGTGCTTTGGGGGAAAAAGATTTAAACGAGAAAAACATAAATCTATCATTTCCATATGAAACTCAAAATATACTGTAGACGTGTATTTTGGGCCGTCTTGGTTTTCTTTTCATGGCCATCAGATTCCTATACATCTATATATTAATATTGTTACCCAACTGTTCCATGCATATTTGTTAGTAATAATTTTTGTCCCTATATGTACAACAAAAGCTAAGGATTTTATGTTTTAAACCCGTGTTCTGTCACATGCGAGAAACTCCCGTTTAGGACTGTTGTCTCTGTCTCGGATTCAATTAAAAGTATAAACAAGCTAAACCAAAACATCAGTCATTATTAGTCAAACTGAATGTGATATGATATTTTAATTTATAAAGATGGTATGTTATGAATTTTTTTTTAATTTATAAGATGTTTAATATTTTAATTTTTATCTGATGTAAAATTTTACTTAATATGAAACTTCACCTTACACTTATATTTTAATACTTTGAAAATTGACACCCTTATTTTTTTTAATTGCCACTTATAATCTATGGATAATGTGTGAAAGGAAATAAATCATAGCTGCATATATTTTGATTTTGTTGCATATGTAATAGTATTATTCTAGACCAATAATAGATCATCAAACCCTAGATGCTGGTCTTTGATTTCTCTAACTTGTATGTGAACTAGTTCTTGGAATTTTGAACTTACGTTCAATAAGTAATCTATAGTTTAAACGATCACATACGTCTAAGCCACTAGAAAATGACATTCATGATTCATGCCGATGGCTTGCTACAGTTTAGGCCAAAGTACATGAAAATTTCAGTTGGGCCATTGGATCTGTGTGCCAGAATATGCATACAAGATAACACATTGTTGCCTGCAACATTGATGCGGGACCATAATTGTCAGGCCTGCAACCTCTTTACCCTGCCACTCTCAAGCATCGTACCTCACCTTGTGAATCCCTTATTTTACAATGTGAAAAGATTTTAGATTAGTGAAACAATCTATTAGAGTTATGCTTCCACCTGCCAACATTGTGGCCTTCTTAATCAACAATTTCCCTCTGTTTTATTGATTAATAATTGAATGATTTACATTTATATATCTGTCGTGTATCATTCAGTCTCTATGACAAGGGCCCTTTGTGGAAATTATAATTAATTAATTCTAAGTTATCACTCAAATGATTAATATCACACATAGTTAGAACTGGGGTATGTATTTCCATGCTAATAATTGTAGCCCTTCATAAAGTCATGAGAATTAAAAATCATTAAATATGTAATTTTGTTTCCCTGTAGAAGTAGTTAATTAACAAATAAAGTATTCAAGTTTCATGCATTATTTGGGGAGCTAGTAGCAATCATTCAATTTATTTTGTTGGGTGATGCCAAGGTTGATTTACTGGATTACTTGAGAGATAAAAACAATGAAGAACATGGAACTTACATCTCAACAACCCTAAACCAGCTTATTTATTGGTATATTTTGCCCAAAAGAAGCCCTTTTTTCCGGGTTGGCAGATTATCCAACATGGATTTTGGAATTTTGATTTGTTTTTTTTGTTTGGCAAAAGTAAGTATATATATATATATATATATATATTAAGGATAGAGAAAGGATAATCGGTACAATATTTAGAAAAGAAAGAATAGATACAAGACCTTTGGCAACCTAGGCATGGCAATGGGACCCCATATTAATTTATTATCCTGTTATTTGGAGTCTTTATTCATTTTCTCGTACCTTGTGAATATGTATGAAATTCATGACATACATAAAGACATTGAATCAATTGCCAAAATTAATTATCAATAGATGGGTCTGAAAAAATGGTTTGCATCATGTGAGAATATTAACAAATGTTTTTGTTTTTCTCATTGCATTTTAATTTAAATAGTTAATTTATAAGATTTTAACTTTTGACCTCCTAAAATATGCAGCAAGGGTAGAAGTTCGGCGTGGAAGCTTGGATTGACAGTAGGTAATACACATGATCCTTTCTTCAATTATGTAGTTGACAGTTGACAAAAACAATTTAATATATTTCTTTAATTTTGACAATATGCTTTCAATTATGATTTTGTTGTTCAATGGATGGTACCATTTTACAATTTGATATGCTTTCAATATATTTGGAGTTTGAACTCCTGGCAATGTATTCACATGCTTTATTCTGTTTATGTAGGCCATCGAGCTTGGATGCTATTGTTCTTACACATGCATTAGTGGTTCTTCAAGCTTTACCTGTGAGTTATATTATTAATCATCCCATCATTCTGATATACAATTTTTTAAGATAGCATGAATACTCTGCAAGTAATGGGATGTCTACTTGGGTGATAAGTCCCTAGTCAATAAGAATAGGACAAAGAATATGTGTTTTGGACTGATGATAAATGGAAGTAAGCTCTTATTATGGACCATATTGTCAATTTTTGAAATATCATCAAATTTCTGTATATTTTACTTATAACTGTATGAAGATACAAATGGACACAAGTGTTATTAATTGTTCTTAAAATTGCCCATTTATTTTTATTTTACGACCTCCAACTTAGAGCTCTTTCTAAAACCAAAGACCATTAGAGATTCATATTATAAAAGCAATTACTTATAACAGTTTGTGGGCAAATCATTCACATTCGTATGTTCCAAGTATCCACTATGTGCTGATACAAACAAGGTAGCCTTGGCAGCAGCCTGATTTGCTCCGTAAATAACAGATTGAGGAGGAGTCAGTAAATTACATAATCACCCTGTAGCTGTAAGGTGGTAACCAATCCCCTGTGACGCTTTCCCAAAGTGAATAGAGTCCAATAGTGCTTAATATGTCATTACTAATGTAAAAAGGTATGGACTAAAAGTGAATACTCAGTGCTATAGAATGATAGAAATTTCCATTACTTAGTAATTATATGTAACAACAGATACATATACAGTAGAGGGGTTATCATTAGGAATCAAGGTAGAAAGTATAAGTATATACTCCCCACTGTATACACTCCACTCAGATCAGCCCCCATTGCCACATGTCTTGTTGTTGAGGTTGTACCTTCAGCCCTTGTAACTCATGTAAGAACTTAATAACGAAATCAACTGATAGAACAATCGAGAATACTCTGTTTTATTGAATGAATGAATCAGTTACACCAAGAGGAGATGGACCTAACCTCCCCTAACCAACCTTACAAGATGATAACCGCCCCCTCTCCTATTCACATACCCGTATATAAAGTCACTACTCCTCTGTACCAGCTATTACAGGTCAGCATTACTAATTTGTCTAAGCTGTAACTGGCTTTAGCCAGTTACAGTTTTCACTATTGACTCACGCTTCTTCCTAAACCTGCCATGAGTCCTAGCTACATATGTTTCCTTTATTTGAGGTCTAACAATACTCCCCCCAGAAGAGCCACCTTGTCCTCAAGGTGAAAGTCAGGAAATTGCTGCCTAATCATTGATTCCTCTTCCCAAGTTGCTTCAAAGTCTGGAAGATCCTTCCTTTGTATTAGCACTTCTGCAGTTCCTGCTACATTTCTCACAGCTTTAACAGCCATAGGTTCCACTTTCAATTCCAGGTCATCCGTTAACATTGCAGGTAAAGGTTGGGACTTGGCAATAGGAGACATAGCCTTTTTCAATAAAGAAACATGAAATACCGGATGAACTTTACTCTCAGTAGGCAGTTTCAGCTTATAGGCCACTTTACCAATGACCTTTTCAATCTGATATGGTCCATAAAAGTGAGGACTTAACTTTTCGTTGATTTTTTTGGCTAAAGACTTCAACCTATATGGCTGTAGCTTGAGGTAGACCCAGTCCCCTTCTTGTAGTTCCACATCCCTCCTTTTCTTATCAGCTTGACTTCTCATTTGGTCTTGGGCTTTTAGCAAATTCCTTCTTAGCTGGTCTAACAACTCATCTCTTTCTCTAGTCAGTTTGTTCACCTCTTCCACCCCTGAAGGAATAGTTGTGCGTTCAATAATTGAGGTGGATCACCACCATATAAAGCTCGAAATGGAGTCAGCTTGGCTGAGCTGTTGTAATTGGAGTTGAACCAGAACTCTGCCCAACTTAAACATGCTGGCCATTGCTTAGGCTTCTCTCCTGTAATACATGTTAAGTAAGTTTCTACTCCTCTATTAACAACCTCCGTTTGGCCATCCGTTTGAGGATGATAAGCTGAACTGAATTTCAGCTTTGTACCTGCAGTTCTAAACAGCTCTTTCCAAAATTGACTCAAGAAAATTTTATCCCTGTCCGACACTATAGAGGTAGGAAACCCATGTAGTTTGACTACTTCTTTCACAAATAGCTCTGCAATATTTTTAACCCATGTGCTTTAGGGAGCCCTTCTATGAAATCCATTGAAATATCTGACCAGACTTGTGTGGGAATAGGGAGAGGTTGTAATAACCCTGTTGGAGACAAAGCCTGGTATTTATTCCGCTGACAAACTTCACACTCAGCAATAAATCTCCTAATGTCTTGTCTCATTCCTTCCCAGTACACCAGGGCTGCTATTCTTTTGAATGTTCTGAAAAAACCAGAATGACCACCCACCAAGGAACTATGATATTCCTGCATCAAAACCTGTACCTTACGAGAGTTCTTTGACAACACCAATTTTCCCTTATACCACAACTTCTTATTCTGCAAAGTAAATCCTGGATGAGCAGCCTTATTCACCAATAATTCTTGCATAATCCGTGTCAACTTTGAATCAGCTAATATCTCTTTTTCCCACTCCTCCTTCTCCTCATATTGAATCATAGATATAGTTGTAAAGGTCATTCTTCTGGACAAGGCATCAGCTGCCTTATTTTCACAACCCGGTTTATACACAATGTCAAAATCAAAGCCCATTAACTTTGAAGTCCACTTAAATTGGTCCTCTCCCATTAGTCTCTGTTCTGTCAAGAATTTCAAACTTTTCTGATCTGTCATAATAGTGAATTTGCTGCCCATCAAATAGCGTCTCCACTTTTGTACAGCTAAAACTATAGCCATTAATTCCCTCTCATAAAGAGATTTTGTCTGAGCTGTTTCTGAAAGGGACTGGCTCCAAAAAGCCAATGGTCTCCCCTGTTGCATGAGCACAGCTCCCAATCCCTTATTGGAAGCATCAGTCTCTATAGTAAAAGGTTGAGAAAAATCAGGAATTGTAAGGACAAGAATCTCTTCCATGGCTGTTTTCAACTGATTCACAGCTGCTTCAGCTTCCTCACTCCATTGAAAATTATCTTTTTTCAACAAATCATACAAGGGCCTGGCCACTCTTCCATAATTCTGCACAAATCTCTTGTAATACCCTGTAAGACCCAGAAAACCCCTTAAAGCTTTCAGGTTCTTTGGAATGGGCCAGCTTATTATGACTTCCAATTTTTTTGGGTCTGCAGCCACCCCCTCTCCTGAAATAATATGCCCCAAAAACTCCACCTTATTCTGCCAAAAACTGCACTTGTTTTTATTCATCAGCAAGTTATTCTCAATTAATAGCAGTAATACATCTTTAACATGCTGAAGATGATCTGCTATAGTTCTACTATAGATGAGAATATCATCAAAAAAAACTAATGCAAATCTCCTCAAAAAAGGCTTCAATACCTCATTCATCAAAGCCTGAAATGTAGAAGGGGCATTTGTGAGCCCAAAAGGCATGACCATAAACTCATAATGGCCTTCATGGGTTCTAAAGGCAGTTTTAGCAATATCTTGGTCTCTCATCCTTATTTGATGATAACCTGATTTTAGGTCCAGCTTGGTAAATACTATAGCTCCACCCAATTCATCTAACAATTCTTCAATAATTGGTGTAGGGAATTTATTAGGAACTGTTATTTTATTCAATGCTCTATAGTCAACACAAAATCTCCATCTACCATCTTTTTTCCTTACCAATATAATGGGACTAGCATAGGGGCTAATGCTAGGTCTGATAATTCCTGAATTCAACATGTCCTCAACCAATCTTTCAATCTCATTTTTCTGATAATGTGGATACCTATAAGGTCGTACATTAGGAATGTCAGATCCTTGCTTCAGTTCAATCCCATGGTCATGCTTCCTTGAAGGAGGAAGACCACTAGCATCCTGAAATATTCCCTCGAATTCCAGTAGTAACTCTTCCATCCATGTAGGAACTGCCTTTTCATTTTTTTCAGCATTCAACACACTACAATACAACATAAACCCTTCACCTTCACCTCTTACAGCCTTTAAAACTGAGTTTAAAGAAGCTACAGACCTTGTTAAGGCTGGTTCCCCTTTTAATACAATTGATCCTCCTTCTTTAGGAATCTTCAAAGTTAGTTCTTTGAAATTAGCCTTTATTTC
>PYAF01001810.1:55059-96164 GCA_007407185.1 Glycine tomentella
GTAGGAGGGGGGTTGCAAAATGACTGGAACCAGGTTCATTAACTTATGCACATTTGTAGTATTTGTTGATATTCTACAAGGTATGTATTTCAATGATGTAGCTGATTGCATGTATGTATACATTTTTATTGTTGCAGTTCTTTTGTGATGGCACACCATTGGACATGGAGGACCTGATTACTATAAGGAAAAAATGGGCGAAATTTTTGTTGGAAAAAAAAAACAAATCTGTGTAGGCAGCTTAACATTACTAGTAACACAGCTAGACTAGTATGGTTAAATTGTGAATGGCTTGGGATAAGACAATGCTACAACCTTACTTAATATACAGCTTAACATTACTAGTAACATGATGGTTGATTGAAATACCTCATTTTGTATGCTGTTGACCTATTATGGATATGTTGACTAGTTGAATATATTTTGATTGTTTAATTTTATATATTCATTGTGACAAGTATGTTTGTTAGTGAGTCATCTGCACATACTGTTGTGGTACTTGTGTGCAGCAATGCTTATAATTTTTGTTGCTTCGTATTTGGTAGTTATGGTAAGTAAGAGATTTGATATGTGGTTCACCAAAAATAAAGAAGCTTCCTATTGTCAACTCCATAACTGGTCTTTGATGATGATGAGGCACCGGCTTCTACTACCCGGAATTGACAATTGATAAGTGCTGTTACTGAGATGAAAAATGAGGTATGCACTACTTGTATCAGCTCTTCTACTTTCCAGGTACACGCTAGATTTTGCTTATCATCAAGGCAATGGCTGTTGCAAATGTATGTAATTAGCTGTTTCCCTGGTGGTTTATTGTTAGCATTTATGTGTGGTTTTATAGGATGCTTATATAATCTGTTTGTGTTTCTTGAAACATTTGCGGAATGAGTCGCTCCAATTGGCTTCAATGGAACAAATAGAATTGTCAGAATGTCTTGAGGCTTCTTCAATAGCAAAAGGTTTGCCTCTTATTTTCTATTTAGTGTCTTGGTTTTGAAAAGTTTGTTATTTATCAGTTAATTCTCATACATGATAAAGGCTCTGACAATTATGGTGGCATTTGGATTTGGAGGATTCGGGTTTGATCGTTGTTGCTTGATACTGTGTTGCGAGATTCTGTAAGTGGGACTAGGGAATTATTAGAAAGTTGTCTGACACTGAGAATTTTCTGAGAGATTAGAGGTCTGAGGTTTGTTGCTTGTACTTTGAAAATGGTACCCGACAAATTTGTGGTTTCAGGACATTCTCTTGTTTTCTTAGTTTCTAGGTCCATTTCAGAATTTTAACTTCAATGTCCTGTTGTCAAAATCATTTGGGTGAACTGAACAACAATAGTTTATTCAGTTAATTTCTATGTGGTATTATATGTTAATGTTATATTTGGAATGAACTGTATTGTAAACTAAGAGTGGTAAAGACTATAGAATGAACTCTTTGTTTGAGTGAACTGGAATTAGTTGTTTGATTAGAAACACTATCACGTCACGTGAGTGTATGCAGCCTCGCCCTAGATGATGTTCAATGGAAATTTTGATCATAGGTTGTTTAGGATAATATACTGTTCAAATGGTTATCCATTTTCATATTCATTTTCTAAGCTAAAATTGTCTTACATGTGTGTGGCATATTACAATAATTTGTTCTCTTGGGTAGTGGCTCATTCATTTTGCAGTGCTTACATTTTAGAATCTATGTCTGTGACTTCCAGTTGCGGTCAAGTTTTATAAAGGTGTTTTAGAATCTATATGAACAACTTGTGAAACGTGTTGGAGGAGTCCCTTTGTCTCTGTTTCAGGTAGGGTTAGTAACTTTATTGGTGAGCATATTAAAAGGTCTATCTGGCCATAAACATCTCATCAAGTTTCATGATGATTTTGAGGATGGCAACAACGTGTACATAGTTATGGAGTATGTCTTTTATCATTGTGTTCAATATCATTTGTATGAATACCCACAAAACGTTATGGATTGCTTTGTCTTGTATCTATGTGGTTTTGAGTCCATGGATGCTTTAAATGAGAATTATCAGATCCAGAGGATTATATGCTACTTTTATGTTATTTTTTAGATTTACGAGAATAACTTGTCCTCAGTTCTTTTATTCCAAAAACAAATTCAAAAAGAAAGTATACATAGGAAAAAAAACAGTTCCAATTGGAGGCCGGATATGTAATGGTTTGGAAATACATGCCACTTTGATATTTAAGTCCTAAAGAATAAGATTCTATTCTATACCCTACTAAGCTAAAATTCCTTCCTCAAATGATTTGTCAATTTAAGATGATGAGAATTTTGTAAAGAATCTTATTCAACTCTTGATCATGCATTGGCAGGAAAAGGCGTTAGAAGAGTTTGTCATGTCAAAAAGTCTCCCTTTACGACCTGGTCTTGAACAGTGAGTTATCTCATATTCTATGAATATGATGTATATCTCATCTATGTATTTTATTTATGGGGAGCTATATTTTTTGGTACAGTTAGGAGAGAAATCTCTTTAAACTTAAATGCTTCTATTAAGTTATCATACCTAGGAATTCTTTCACATTGTAGGTCTGAGACTCTGAGTCACTTGGTCATTCTAGTAGATTTTTACCCTATATATTGTAATGTCTCCATCGACAGATTTATTGATGATGCATATAATGAAGGAATTCCAGTGGTAATATTAACGGCCTACATTAAAAGTGGTGATAATATTGGCAGGTAATTTTATTTAGCTCCAAATTTTTGCAACGGTACTAAGTTACTAAGTAGGTTAATATTATGATTATTGATGGAATACGATTTTGTGGTCTAGAGATGTTCTTGATCACTCAGAAGCTTAGCTTGCTGATTTACAAATGCAATTTTTTATATCAGAGTCAAAATAAAGTTTTATATCTAAATTGTAGACATTTAGGGCTAACCATTATACAAAAGTTGGATAAGAGTTAAAATTAATTTTTGATATATTTTTAAAAAAATTCTACATTATTCCTTTTTCAAATTCTAACAATTATTTAAAAATTATCTTTAATTTTCCTTTTGGACTTTAAAAGCTGGGTGAAATGCTACCTAAAGACATTGAAACTGAAAATGAGCTGATGCTCACAAAATATCATTTGATACCATAGTCTTAGCAACTGTCCAATTAATGAATGGTTTGGATTTTAATTGCATAGTTAGATAATGTCAATAGAATTTAATTTGTTGATTGTCTGTCCAGTGTAGCTAAGATTGTGCCTGCACTACGTGCGGGAGCTGAATATGCAGGGATACCCGTCTGCAATTGTGTCCTTATTGCAGGAAGCCAATCTGGCGTAGCTGGAGCTACACAGGTGGGCATGCCATGTGTTGTTTTACGAAGCAGGTGACTTGCTTTGCTCTTGGAAGTTCAACAAAACATGTAATGGATGAGTTCACACAATTGCACTATTGCATGCTTTCATAGGAAGTTCTTTACTATCAATAGAATTCTGATTGTGTTTTAAGTTGGTGTATTCTAGAATTGTTTTTTATATTTAATTAATTGTTTCCTGCAGTATTCACCAAAAAAAATTGTTTCCTGCGTATTATGTTGCACCTGAGGTCATTCACAGGTCATATAGTCCTGAAGTAAGATTATAATCCCTACCTTTTGACTACAGGATACTAGCTTCTTCTTATTAATAATGGATTCAAATAATGGTACTGAGAATGCTTTTGTAAATTAAATTTATGATACTAATCACTTCATACTTCTCTAAATGCAGCTCAACTTAGGTTGAGGGATGACAGTCATCCCATCCCTTTAGATATATTAATTTTTAAACTAGTGAAGGCTTATGTTCATACAACACCATTCAAACGTGCAGCAGTGAAGGTATTATTTCATTCAGTTCTTTGAATATGCTTATGCTGAGTTTAACATTCAGTATCTTCCTTAATCTTATTACTTTTTACTACTATCTCCTGCACATGTCTGCCCTAAATATATGCATTTTTTTTTATGGTTATGGGGTTTCTTTTTCTAGTTTTATTATGCAATTCTTCTTCCTTCCCTTTACGGATATCACCTGCATATTCTTTCTTAATGACTGTGAATTGATTCATCATAATGTTTTGGTGTGTGGTGTGAGCCACATTAATGCTTTTAAAAAAATGAAAAGGGAAATGTGTGCTGTTAAGGTCTATTATGAATTGCGATGTTGGCAAATCTAATGCTTTTTGGGAAACTCTAAATGTGTTCCTATTTAATTGAGGGGACAGAAAGGATCAGATGAAGTGATACAACACTAAACATCATTGTATTAAATCATATAGCAGAGCCTTAGGGAGCCATGTTCTTGTCTTTCATGATATTTGCATTATCCTAGGATGCTATAGGATAGGATGTCATCGAGACATTTTTTTTATAACTAACATTGAGTCTTATAAATAAATATATCATTACCAGCTTGTTGTTTGTAATGCTTTTTTTTGGGGATTTGACGATTGATATTTGTGTTCAGCAGTGGAAAGCACTATTTAGTTGGACATCTTTTTGGAATTCTCTCAGCTAAGTCATACGGTCTATTTACAGGTTAACCAAAGTCCTGCCTATTTTATTTTTATCAGATAATTTACATAGATCATGACCACTTCTACAACTCATTACTACTACAGTTCTTCGTAAGAAGTTATCTGGTGAACAAGGAGAAAGGGTAGATGTGCAAATGCTGTTTGGCTCGGTAAGTCAATGTATTTTTCATGCTGCTGTAGTCACTCATCAATGTCAAATAAATGAGGTTTTGAGAACGCAACCTTATTAGGAGGATGACATGTTACAGTAGACCTGTTTGTTCATCTGTGATTTCAGGATACATCTATTGCGTTCGTGGTTATTGACAAGGACGGGAATGTGGAATCTGTGCATCATTAGCCTGTCTTTCATGTGTGTACAGAAAAAAGAATAGGATTAACTAGGAAATGGAACCCATTGTTCTTTTATTTCATGGGCTCAACCTAGGACCATTCAGGATTAAGGTTGAAGACTGGTATTGTAAAAATTGCCTATTGTATTTTCACATTATAAATTTCACATTTTTTTCATTACTCTCTCTCTCTCTCTCTATATATATATATATATAATATATACGAATTAACTTCACAAAATATGTTTGTTGTTGGCCATTTTACTTGTCTTTGCCTTTTATTAAAAAATTAAATTATTCAATAAATTAAATTTATAGCCATAACTTATTAAACAACTGAATTATAATGAAAAAAGAACAAAAAAACTGTCATTTCAACGACGGTTACATAATTATGAAAACCGTCTTCGAATTATGTTTTCAAAGACGGTTGTTTGGTGGAACCGTCTTCTTTTCATACCTACGAAGACGGTTATTTGACAAAAGCGTCTTCTTTTCCTATTTTCAAATACGGTTTTTTAATAAAATCGTCTTCGTATATGCCTTTCAAAGATGGTTGTTTGGTGAAAACCGTCTTCTTTTCCTATTTTCAAAGACGGTTAATTGGACAAAACCATCTTTGTATCCTAGTTTCAAAGACGGTTTTTTAGACATAAACAGTCTCCGTATGTGCCTTTCAAAGACGGTTGTTTGGTGAAAACCGTCTTCTTTTCCTATTTTCAAAGACGGTTAATTGAACAAAACCGTCTTTGTATCCTCTTTTCAAAGACGGTTTTTTAGAGACAAACCGTCTTCGTATGTGCTTTTTAAAGACGGTTGTTTGGTGAAAACCATCTTCTTTTCTTGTTTTCAAAGATGGTTAAATTAACAAAACCGTCTTTGTATCCTCTTTTCAAAGACGGTTTTAAGAGGCAAACCGTCTTCGTATGTGCCTTTCAAAGACGGTTGGTCGCATAAAACCGTCTTCTTTTCCTACTTTCGAAGACGGTTGTAAGTAAAAATCGTCGTTGAATGTATTTTTATTTTATTTTTTTGTAAAAAATAATTTGAAACAAAGACGGTTAATGACGATAACCGTCGTTAAAAATTGAAAAAGAAGACGGTTCTATAACTGTCGTTAAAAATCATAATTTTCAACTACGCCATATTCAACGACGGTTTGTTAACCATCGTTGAAGACCTAAAATAACCATCGTTAAAACCCCTGTCTGTAGTAGTGAATCATCTATCTTCTCCTTAATTTTCACCTTCTCCGATTCCTTTACAAATTATGATTATTATTATCATAAATTTCATTTTTGTCTCGCATAACCTTTATGATTTTAGTTTCGTTTTGAATCCTTCTCGTATCCATTTGAAGGTCATTAATGAGAAGCTTGTTGCATTGTTCTGAGTTCTTCACAGACCAAACCCGAAGTTTATTGACATGAACATGTGATTGTTCCGAATCCATTCTCGTATCTCAATTCTCCCTGCACGTATTCTATTTGAAGGTCATTGATGTGAAGTCAGTTGCATTGTTCTGAATCTTCATAGACCATCCCTGAAGTTTATTGACATGAACATGTTATTGTTCTGAATCTCTTTTCGTATTTCAATTTTCTTTCTATCTCACATAATCGAAGCATGTGGACTATCCTGAAGCTTGAACCTATTGCTGATCAAAGTCATTCCTGGAAGAGTGTTTGAAGAAGCAATTGGCAAGTTGGGCATGACCGATATTCATGCACCAACTTGAGGGGGAGTGTTGAATTGTATAATTTAAATTTCAAATTATTGTTAGGATTTGTTAAGTTGTTATAATTTGTTATTATATTTTAATATTTGAATAGGAATTAAGATTAGATCAGTTTGTTATTATCCCGTATTATTAGCATTTTGTTGAAATTTCTATCTTATATAAGAACATCATGTTAGGGAAAATATATGAAAGAGAATTGAATAGTGAATGAAAACTCTACTTTTTAACAATGTTAATTTGCTTCCCTAAAATCATGCACCACTCGTACATGGTTCCAGATTGCTTCAGGTAGTGCTATTGTTCCTATTTAGTAGGTATGGGCTTTCAATCCTCCTTTAAACCAAAAAATAATATGTTAATTGATAAATAATAATAATAATAATAATAATAATAATAATAATAATAATAATAATAATAATAATAGATTTTTCTTCCTTAAAAAAATAATAATATAAACTTATTCTTTAATATAATATAAGGACAAATATCTTGAGTAAAAACTACGGAAAGTAAAACCTAAATAAACAAATCATATTAGCACCAATATATTAATAGTAACCACCTAAACTAAAATTAAATAAAAAATAAAAGTAACTTAAATTAAAATAGGTAAAAAAATTATGAGGACTTTCATGTAATTTGATTTTTTGTAATGATAAAAACAAAAGATAAGCAACATAATTTATTATATAACAGGGAGGATATATTGACGGAAAAAATAGTTTCTGATTTCATTGTTTGCATGAAATTCATCATCTTAAAGATATGTGAAGGAAATGTAATTTGGTATGGTAAATGGTCAATTTTGTCCTTTTAGTTTCTATTCGGTGACAATTTCATTCACACACATTAATTGGAAATGAACAATTTAGTTTTACAAATTGAAAATGTATTGACAAATTTAGTCTAATCGTTAACTTAAGATCAGTTTTCATTAAAGTTGAGTGCAAACGTGGCACGTAAGGTCGACATGGCAAATCCATGTGTGCAAGGAAACGTTCCATGTTAGCTAACAATATTTTGGACTAAATGTCAGTGAAAGATTCTTCTTCCTAATTTGTTGCTAATATCTTCTTATGCAATGACACTTTGGTCCATGACACTTTCATGAATTAAAAACGTACATTCATAATTAAACTTAAGATTTTGTTCATAACATAGTCAAATAGTAGCAAAATTTCTAATATGACAGTACTAAAAAAGACACCAAGTTATGGATTAACATCCATAATTATACCCATGAGCCTAACATAATACTGTCACAATAGAAGTTCAAAAAGAACAAGTTAAGAAAGTAATTATTTCTTCAAAAAAAACATAACAAAAGAAATGACAACTTATTCATCACAACCTAATCATCTAAAATATCAAGTTGCTTCCATGAATAACTTAGAAGGAGGTTGAGGATGCTGGAAACGTGGTGTAGGAATGTAATTCATGAAATTTAGTTGGTTCATTCTTGAAGATGGTCCACTTAGAAAGGGAACTCTAATCATAGGAGTTGTAGGGTAGATTGGAGGTGGTCTAAATGCATGTGTTGCTGGTACAAATGTTGGGACATTTACCGTGTCAACATGAAGGGCAACTAGTGGTGAAACTTCAACTGCAGTTGGTTCAATGATTAGTGCACTTTGAGAGCAAATAATTTTTTCTTGTAATTTTTTTTAAATTGGCTAAGAAAATATATTGATGAAATGGTATTGAAAGTTTTAAAGAAAAGATCACCCATGGTTAATTAGTATAGATATCCTATGTGAATAAGGAATACTTAGTAAATAAGGAGCCAACATCCAACTAATGGTAAAGCCACAATTTAATACATATGTTTCCTACATTAAATTCTATGTGTCATTCCTCCACATTAGTATATATCTATCATTGACCCCTACACATGATTAAATATGTTGTCTCTGCCCACTTGACCGCCCACTCCAAAGTCTTATCTTTCTTCATTGTTGCTTATTGAAAGAACCATTTTCCACCATCTGCAATGATAAAATGAATTTTCATATCTACTCGTGTGTCTTCACCATAGGACCTCGACACCCTACATGAAATTGTGCACCACCCTCTTTGTCTATGTGAACTACCACCAATAAATATCCCCTTAGGCGGTTTCCCGGACTCACACACCATTGGACATAAGAGAAACCAAAAGATGTATCAAAAGATTTAAGCCAAGAACACGTGTTAAACATTATATCTTATATAACATGCACTTTGTCTGTGAAATGACTTCTTTCTAAATATGAGATTGTTCCTAGTTTTCTGCAATGTCCAGGCTATTCTATACCACATAGTCTTCCACCTTTTGTTTAATTTTTGCTCTCATGTACAAGAACATGTTAAGATAAATGATTCATTTTACCTGCTAGCAACACTATATGCATCCCACACCACTTGTGATAGAATTTCCAAATTTCCCAAACCTATTGACAGCTTAAGATTGAATGCTCCAAAGCTTCATCCTCTCCTCTACAAAATGGACATTAAAATAAATAACCACTAATATCCATGTTTCTCATCTTCAAGTTGTCACCACTAGGTGGACGATTTCTAAAAAATCTCCATAAAAAACATTTGACTTTTGGAGGAATTTTAAAGAACCAAATCCCATGAAGGAACTCATATGGTACATTGCTATTATTATAGCTATGAATTGCCATTTATGCAGATTTTACAATAAACAAACCAAATAGATAGTGTAGCCATTTTCAAGAGTCTAAACCATCCATATGAACATTCACTCCCATCAAGTCTCTGTGAAAACTTTCTACACTCTTCTTTTCCCGTTAGAACCACTCCCTAGGCCATTCAAACTTCCACTCCCACACATCCCTGCACCACCTCCCTACATTTCGTAATATCTCCTCTTTTTTAGAAGAACTAAGGAATAATCTTGGATATTTGTGTGCCAAATTTTCTTCCCCCAACCAAGTATCACTCCAAAACAAATTTTTTTCTCCTCTCCCAATTTTCCACACCATTGAAAAATCAAACCACTTCCTGAATTTGACCCCTCTACGAACACTACATAAATCCCTCCACCAATAGAAGACTTATTTGCCCCCCACTCACTAAGCAACCTTCCCCACCCTCCATATTTTGACACCAATACCTCATTCCACAAACCCCCTATCCTTTGTAAGAGTTCCCACCTCCATTTAGCCAATAGGACTTCATTGAAATGGAAATGTTTTTTTATCCCCAAATCCCCCAACTTTTGGGGAAGACAAATACTATCCCAAACATCCCAACACATCTTTCTTTTACCCTTCTCACAACCCCACAACTTTGAATATTAACAATCTCCCTCCCCACCCACTTTGGCACTTTAAAAAAGGAAAAAAAATAATAAAGGCAAAGAGGTCAACACCATATTAATAAGACTCACTCTACCCACAAAAGATAAGGTTTTATGCTTTCACCCCGACAATTTTTTGACAAACTTTTGAATAATAGGTTGCCAAGTGTCAACTAACCTAGGATTTGCACCTATGGGAATGCCTAAATAAACAAAGGAAAAATGTAAAATCTTACAATTCAACAAATGAGCAAATCTTTCCAAATCAAAATTATCCACTCCTAATGTGTCAAACATGCTTTGAATTTTTTTTTACCTTAAGCTCGAAAATTAGTTTAAAGCACCTTAAGATACTTTTAATAGTTACCACATTGTCTAGAGATGCCTCCCCTGACTTTCACCCTTTTTTGCCACACATAGAAGATTTTATATTATCTTTTTCTCAAAGCTACTCTCGTCATTCCAGTCAATCCTTCAGCCACAATTAAGAAAAAAAAAAGAGCCAAAGGATCTCCTTGCCTCAATCCTTTCGTCACCATAAATTCCTCCAACAAACTTTCTTTCACCAATACCGAAACTTTACTACTCATCAAACACCCTTTAACCCACTTTATCCATTTATCATCAAAACCCAATCTTTGTAGCATGTATAACGAAAATTCTCAACTAACTGAGTCATATGCCATCTCATAATCCACCTTAAAAATCAAACATTTATTCTTTAATCTCTTTGCCTCTTCCACTACCTCATTTGCTACCATCACAACATGTAGTAAATGTCCCACCCAAAAAAGCACTTTGTCTAGAGTCAATTACCTTGTCCAACACCCTCTTAATCATATTTAAGAGAATTTTTTACACTATTTTGTACATACAACCCATTGACGAAATTAGTCTAAATTCTTCCAAATTTCGTGGATCAATAACTTAAGAATAAGAGAAATGAAAGATGAGTTGCTTATTCTAGGAAAGATACCATGTTCATGATATTCCTTTAGAAACCTCATGATGTCATTCTTGAGAAGTTCCAAAAAGCCTTAATAAATTTGAAATTACACTCATGAGGTTCCAGGCTCTTTGAATCACTACAATATCAAATTGCCTCCTTCACCTCTACCTTATAAAACTCGGTTATAAGCAATCACTATCATCACAAGATATCTTTTTGAAGTCAAATCCATCCAATTTTGGCCTATCCTCGTCCACCACCTTAAATCTTTCTTCAATTTTTTTTTTACACACACCTTCACCCTATTAGGATCTTCCACCCATTCTCTCTCAATAGAAAAACCCCTTAGAGTATTTTTCCTCCTCTTCCAATTAATATATGAGTGAAAATATTTTGAATTTCTATCTCCCTCCAACATCCACTTCACCCTAGGCTTTTGCAAAGTTAGTGATTCGTTACATATGGCCACCCTGTAGTGAATGAATGAAATTAATATAAATTAATAAATAAAAACATTCTAAATAAACATCGGATATATTGAGTAATAGTAAATCGTTGTCTCAGTTGTTGCTTGCACATTTTTTATTTACAAAGGAGTTATTGACTATTTTATCATTAAGTTATATCTGTTGGGACCAAAGTTTTATTACGTAACAACGTATTAGCACAAAATCTGGAATAATAAATTTCATCTCAAAATAGCCATTAAGTTTGAAAATAGAAAAATTAACATTTGAAAAAAAAATTATCTAACATTTTAGTTCAAAACATTGTTGACTGATGTGGAACACTCCTACACATGTTGGTTTGCCACGTCGACCTTCATATGTCATGTATGTACTCAATGTTAATGGAAACAAAGATAAGTTAGTAGTTGAACTAAGTTATCGGTACATTTACACATTTGTAGAATAAATTATTTATTTCTATAATAAAGATATAAAATTGAAATTGTCACTGAATATGAATAAGAATTAGAAAGATAAAATTGATCATTTACCTTAATTTGACAAGATATTGGTGTCTTTATCATTACATCCATTTATTAATTAAATATTTTGGTAAATGGGCACTTCTACTTCTACTTTGTAAGCTGAATTATCCTAGGAAGTGTAGCCTAGGGCTTACCCTATGAAAGGAACTTTCCACAACTTTGGCAAGACAAAAAAAACAGTTCATAATTTTACGTATGGTCCATCCAAATCAAATCAATTAGAAAACAAACCCAAAGGCTAAAAACAAAATAAAAATCAATAATTGATCTGAAATCAGAAGTTCGCGGTTGCGAATATAAGTTGAAAAATTTGCAGTTTAAAAAAAGTAAAGAAATCACAGTGCAAGCCCCAGTAAGAAAAAAAGTGTAATAATCTACGATTACCAAAATATAAAGCGCGAGTAAGTTAATTAAAAAGGGAAGTTAGATTAAACTAATGCAATTGGTTTATAACTATACATTGTTGTCTTTGACCATAATAGTTATATTAATTTAAAGACATGCGTTCGGAACATCTTTTGGAAGAAAAAAATTCCATTTATTTCTATTACACCATAAAAAGTCAAGTGTAAAGATCTTACTATTTATTTTTTAAAAAACTCTATTTTATAATAAAATATATTATTAATGAAATTATTGAAAGATTTGGATCTCAATGATAAAGTTACTATTATCTAAAAAAAAAATGATAAAGTTACTGTAAAGGATGTATTCCCATTACATAATTTATTTTTCTTACACTTATCTCACTTTTCTTTATATCTTTCTCTTATTTATCTCAGATTATCTATCTTGTCTTTATATCTTTATCTTCTAATTGTAAAAGTAGTTGCAGGAATATCAAAATTTGTCTTTATACAAAAACATAATTCTGACATTAAGAATTTTTCTTAATAACTGTTTTTCTAAACTTTTATTTTGTTTTAAATATGTAGCTCGCGTATACCTTAAATGTACCTATTAATGCGCTTAACTACCTACATAATTTCTTTGTTCTTTGCGCATAAGAGGTTATCCTTTTTATCATCACAATGACATGATAAGAAACTTGAAAGAAGTCATTAGTAGTTTGAAAAATTGAAACCAAAATAAATCACTTTTTATTTTTTACTTTTGTTAAGCAAATTTTAAACAGAAAATTAAGGAGTCTATCTACTTCAAAAACAGCGACACACGTTTAACATAGATTATGAAAGAAAAATAATAAATGAATACTAATATGATATCTTTTTGATTAATAACATTAATATATTATTTGTGTAATATATTCACCAACTGTAAAAAAAATTGAAATCCTTACTACTAACATGATAGGCTATGCATATAGCAGAAAAAGTTTCACTTTACTTAACCGCCACCCACCCATCTCCACGCCCCCACATCATCATCAACATCAACATCAACAGCACCTTTAACCCAAATTAATTGGGGTCGGTGGTAGATGAACCCAATGATAAATCGAAAATAAAGTAAAAGAGAGAAACAGAGTTAAATATAAAAGAATGGTGAGAGGAAAAGAGAAAAGAGGAAGAAAAGAATTAAAACAGGGAACAACTGGAACATAGAACTACTAAAGGGTTTAACCCTCCATCAGACTTATAGCTTTTCTCCACTCCGTCCTAAGACATACCGTCCGCCAATCTAAATCCCACTCCATTATGTCTTGTTTAACTACCTTTCCCCAGGTAAGTTTTGGTCGACCTCTACCTCTCTTTGTATCTAGCTCTTGGTAACATACTCTTGTTCTAACAGGAGCATCTAATGGTCGTCTCATAACATGCCCAAACCATCTCAATCTATGCTCTCTCATCTTTTCACATACTGGTACCACTGATACCTTTCGTCGAATATCCTCATTTCTTATCTTATCCATCTTCGTGTATCCGCACATCCACCTTAACATCCTCATTTCTGCTACCTCTATTTTATGCTCATGTTGCCTATGTGCTGGCCAGCATTCCATCTCCACGCCCCCCCAAAAGAAAAAAAAATATTTGCCCACGAATGTTAAAGAAGTTTTCTCTGAGTCCGTGTTGTTGGGGGACACGAAAGTAAATGTTATATCTATTTTTATTTGTTTTTCTACAAGAAATAAAACTTTACTTTTTTACTTATTTTATTTATCTTTAAACTTTTTTATCTTATTAATAGTAAATTTTAGTCATTGTTTATTTTGCTTACAATATACCCTCTCCGTCTAAAATAAGTATTACATTTTGGAAAAAAAAAATTGTCCCAAAATAAATATGATTATATGCAGAAAAACTAGTTGAAAAATTATATGAAAATTGAAAAATTAGTTTATTAAGTTATAAGTATGAATTAAATTAGTTGTTGAAGTAGATGAAATGTATAAAATGACATAAATATAGTAAAATCATGATTTATTTTAAAAAGATAACTAGGAAATTAGATAAATTTATTGAGGATAAAAATGAAAGAAAATATAAAAAGTTAAAAGTTACTATTTCAAAAAATGCTATTTCAAGTAATGTTTTAAAAAATGTTAGAAGCTACTAGAAAAACTTGTTCATCAAGCAGTCAAACAAGTTTCTCAGCTAGTAAAAAAAATAGAAACTAACTAAAATGTCTTGTCGAACATAGTTTATAGCATTTGGCTTTTCATAGTAATGTTAATTAATTTTTCACTAATATCTAGGCATGGTAGCGGGACCCAAACCCGTGGATACCCGCCCGAATTCGCTCCGATTTTAATGGGGAAAATCCGAGTTTTTCAGGTTCGGATTTTTCCCGGTAGCCAAAAGCGGGGGTGGGGGTGGGTGTGGGATTACTGATACCCGTCCCGCCCCCGCCCCCATCCCCGCCCCGTAATAAATAAATTTTAAAAAAATTATTATTTTCTAATTTTTTAATTGAATTGATTGATTTTGTTTTGTAATTTTTAAATTATGATCCCATATTTTAAATGTGAGTTTGTTATTATTATTTTTTTGTTATGTAATTAGCTTTTTTGTCCGATTTTTCAATAAAAAAAAGTTATATTATTTTTTTATTTTTTAAATTTTAATCAAATAGCGAGGACGGAGCGGGACGGGGAAAACCCGACCTTCAGTGGGGACGGGAATGGGGATGAGTTTTAAAACCCGAAGGGGATCGGGGGCAGGGGTGGGGGCAGGGACAGGGAATGCAATACCCGCCCCCGTCCCGCCCCATTGTCATGCCTACTAATATCCCTCATAAGTGTTTCGTTAATTTTTAATGTAATATTAATACTAAGGTTAGTTTTATACAATCACTATTTTCTCCATATATTTATTAGTTTTTTTTTTTGCGTAAAATAACACGATACTTATTTTGAGATGAAGAGAATAATAAATTTTCACTCCTTAATATTTTATCCTGATTTTGTCCTTGCTAACATGCTAGTTAACACTTAAAGAGAAATATGGAATATTATATATATATATATATATATATATATATATATATATATATATATAAGTGCTATGCCATATAAAGAAAAATAAGTAACAATATATAGATGCTAACAAACATATGTGATGTTAAGATGTTTACATATAATGACCCTTTAGACAAAACTTATATTTGATTTATGGGTATTTTTAATGTTGTTTTACAATCAAAAGTAGAGTTTTATCTTAATAATTTATGTTAGTTGTTAATACATTTACCCATAGGGATAGGTCATCACCTTCGACCATGTTGAAAGTCAATGATCACATACATGACTAAACATCCCTTGATTATAGGTGTTACCCATGATCCATGATTGAATGACCCCTCAACCAATGTCAAATATCCCCTTAACATAACTGAACTCCTTGAAGCGTAATTGATATTCACAAGACAAGCCTAACACCCATCGAACATGGTTGTCCCCTCAACCATAGCCAAATATATATGTTTCTACAAAGTACCCTTCGACTAGAGCCAAACAACCTCTCACCCTTGTCAAACATTCATATTCATGGCAATATATTTGTCGACTACGACCACATGAAAATATAAGACAACTTAAAAAAGCAATATATCATCATAAAGACCTCATTAGCAAGTAACAATAGATTAGCATTATTGCTAGCACAATAATATAAGGTCTCATTGAATTTGTGTGTGAGTTGGAAGGAGATTTATCTAATGGGAAAATCTGTCTTTAATTTTCACCATGTGCAAAATTCTCGTACGTCAGCGATAAACATGCATTGCAAGTAAGATTAATATTTGACCTAGTTGGTCGGGGACATCGGTAATCTTTAATTCAAGACAAAAGAATAACTCAAAGATAAGACCCACGACAACTTATGAATTTTTATTAATAAAATAAATCAATTTGTAAGGGATTGTATTGGATTATGATTTTAAAATATTTTTTAACATTTTTTTATGGATTTTAAAAAGACTTCCTGAGAATGTAACAACATTTAAGATTATTTAAAAGACTTTTATGATTTAGATTTTGTAATTTAGATTTAAATGAATTTATAACACATAAATTTATAAGAATTATAAAAACTTTATGGATTTACAAGACTATGAATTTTTAGAAAATATTCAAAATTATAAAAATCAATAAAAAAAATTATAATTTGCAAACAAAAAATCATTCAAAAATCTAATGAACTTTTAATACTCTTGATTTTTTCATGAAAAATAAATAAGTGAATCAAATGATTTTTTTTATCCTATTTGATTTCAGTAAACTTTATTTAATCAACAATTGAAAATAATAAGTTAGGTGCTTGTTAGTTTTAAAGCCAATTGAAAAAGTCAATATAAAATTTCTATTCACTATTGATGCCAGTTAAAGGTTTTGTTCTTGCAAGTTTTCAAATCGATTTTCAACATGTATCTCAATACCCAGAAATTCTTCTGCTGGACAGAATCGTAGCACCAAACGCAAAATTGATTTACTGCAACTCTCATCTCACATGATTCAATTCCAATTAGCTATGGACCAACCTGACTCAACTAATTGAAATACATGAGTAAAAATTAAAACCATCCAGAAAATACAATTGGCTTAAAATGATTGGCTTCTTGAACAACACAGAGAATTAAGTAATTGAATCAATCAGATTCAATACGGATAATGTGGAACTGGAAGAACAATTATTCAAAACAACAAAAAGTCTTTTCAAAACAGTAAATTGCTACCATACCAAGAAGCAAAAGAAAGGAGAAACATGACAGTTATAAATTAACATATGTGATTATTGAAGGTTAACATAGGATATTAAAGGTTCATGAAGTAGTGTTTTACATAAATATTGATATTGCTTTAAAAAAAAAAATAGAAGAAATTATGAGTAATGAAAGAAAAAGAAAAAAAATAGAAAAGTCTTAAGGTATTCTTTAAGAAATGTTTGATTTATATTTTCTATTGAAATATAACATGAAATTCATCAAAGTCCATACTAAAAATAATCAATCAATTTTTTTTTATATTTTTTAATATTAGAAAACTTCTTTTTAAGTTGTAAAAAGTCTTAATTAAATATCACAATATTTATTTAAGTCAATTAAAATTTTTAATTGAATATATCAAGACTTTTTTTTTTTATAAAAAAAGTCTTTTAAAATTCTTCAAAATTATAATCATTAGCAAGTAACTATATATTAACATTATCATTAGTATACTGATGTAAAGTCTTATTATATTTATATGCGGTGAATAATTTATCTAAGGAAAAATCTATATTTAATTTCTATAATATGTAAAATTCTCTTGAGTAAATTATATATATTTGTGAATAACATTAATGTTATATCTACAGTTATCTTGAACTCCCCAAAGCATTAGATCGCTGCTACGTCTGATACTCGTGATATTGAGGAAACAAACTCAAAGATAAAGACCATGGTTGTTAGACCATAACTTATAACTTTTATAATAAAACAAATAAACTTGTAGGCAATGTACATGTGGTTAATTTGAACAATCAAAACTTACAAAGAAAAAAAAGTTAAGATACCAAAAGTTTTGGCTTAACGAAAAAGTTAGCAACAAAAAATCCTACTTGCTCGAAGGAAAGTATATCAGCAAGGAGGGTCCAATCATTCATCCGTGTGTGACCACTTTCTTTCTTCTACCTTCTTACAATTAATTAACACTCATTTTCTAACTTATCTCTTTTCTTTTCCTTTTATTGATTTCATAATTCAATTTTTTAATAAACTAATATTATAACTGAAAAAAGAAAAAAAAAAACCTTCCCTTTCTCTCTCTCTTTCAACTGTGTATTGACGAGACAACGCTTTCAAAACGCTTCATAAACTTCAAAAACTAGGCGTCCCTTCCTCTTCTCAACCAAACGCAAACAAAAACCCTAACTTTCTCTCTCCTCTCTCACTCTCTCACTCTCTCACTTCTATCCCTCCGCGTTTTCTCTTCCAATTCTCCAGAATTCGATTCAAATTTCCTTCAACACAATTAACGCAGATCGCGTTCTTGTTCGCACTTCAAAATTCGCGCGCGCACTCCATGAATGGAAGAAAAAAACAGAGCAGCCTCCTCCGATCCCACCGCAGATGCTGAGTTCGCCGGCGACACGAGTTGGACACTCGCCGCCGATGACTCCGACGGTGCGTACCTGTTCTCCGGCGACAGAGAACGGAGCATACTCAGGGAATTCGGGTGGAACCTCAAACCGGACCAGCCGAACCGGATCGGCACCGACGACGGATTGTGGAAGCCGGTTCAGTCCTCTCTGACGGGTTCGATTGAACCGGTCGCTGCCGCATCGTCGCGGTCGAACCACCAATCGATCTCTTCCAGCTCCAGCGAGGATCCGCCGGAGAAATCCACCGTCTCCGACGATAAACCGCCTGAGATACCGTGAGTTCGCGAAAACGCAAAAAAATCAAAAAAGAAAGTCACTGCACTTCACTGCTTTCAACTTTGCTTAACACTTTCCCTGCGTGCGTGGTGAATCCGTAATTAACGTAAAATTGAGGGGGAAAAGTTTAATAATAATAACTGAAAATCTCCACATCAACGAAAATCACAATCGAATCAACTTGTGCTAGTTTGTTTGTTTGTAAGTATCCTAGTTTATTTTATTCCATTTTTGTTTTATTATTTTATTTTATTCGACTCAGTGCAATTCCCTGCCCGTACAATCAGGAATCTTCTTCCATACAGAACATTTATAACTGACTCGTTTTTTTTATTCGGTGTGGTTTCGCAATTTTCGATAAGTCATGGTTGAAAATTCCAAAAAAGCAAAAAAATTAGTGTGTAAAAAGGAGAGAAAATTGTTGCCTTTTGGGGTGTGTGAGGTTTTTTTTTTTTTTTTTTTCAGCCCACGAGCACCGCCGCTATTGCGGCGGCAATGGCCTGCTTCTGAGCCATCCAAGGCTTAGCAAAGTGATAATAATTTAGTGGTGTTCATTATTTTCGTATTTTTATTGTCATTATTACACTTTGTTTTGATGAGAGTTTGAATAGTCAATGAAAGAAAAAGAATACCATAAAATAAAAATTGGAAAGAAAGGGTGGGTAATTGGGCTCCACTTTTTTCCTTTTTTCTTTATTGTTTGCTTAAATGATTTATGCTTGCACACACTGCTCTTGAAATTTTTTTGGGCATTAATAAGATTCTAACCACTTGCTGCTTTATGGTTCGAATTATTATATGCTCATTTTTACATTCGAATGTGAATAACAGGGTTTTTGCTTTCTATGTATGATGCTTATTCAATTCAGTGTTATAAGATACTACGGAGAAGCACTTGCATTAATTAGCATTTTGTGCTCGTAATTATCATGCATTCAATATAAGTTGCATATGACATAATGCTTATTCCCCTAATATTGATTGCGTGTTTTCATTTTAAGGCTTGTGGTCCATATATTATGTCCATTATTTTCTAATTAAAAGAAAATTAATGTTCATTTAGGACTCAGTTTTACGTACCAGAGTCTTTAGTTATGGGATGGTATACAATGGAGAACTATTTTTGTGTGTTTTGGCCTCAATGCAATGTGGATCTCATTGTTTTGGCCTTTGCACATAAAATGACTTAAATGATGATTTGAAAAATCTAAATTGGAATTAATAAAACGAGGCTTTTAGTGGAATTGCCATCAATCTCCAGCCTCTGCTCATTTTTTATTTAGAGACTATTAATGTTGAAACTTGAATTAATGTGTATATCGAAATTATCTTAACTTAGTTCCTCATGTGATTCGGATTAATCCATTTGTGTCTTTATGAATTCTAACAGAAGATAAATGAATATAATCTTATAACTAGTTTTACTTTTTAAAACATATGCTCCAAAACATTTACATATAAAATGTGTATATATTGTTCATACTTCTCTATACAAATAATATTGTGTATGATTGATAATGGGATGGGTAGCAATATAAAATCTGCTTCTGGTTTAGGTTAATTATGACATCTTTTTCTTGTTCTTTTGATGATTTCCGTATGCTGTTTTTTTCTAATAAATTGTAGGTGAAATATTTTGTAGGAGTAAAGGTAAAAAGAAGGGGCAAAAGCGAATACGGCAGCCACGGTTTGCATTTATGACCAAGAGTGAAGTTGATCATCTTGAGGATGGCTACAGATGGCGGAAGTATGGTCAGAAGGCAGTTAAAAATAGTCCTTTCCCTAGGTTTACAGCTACCTTCACATCAAATTAAACTTTAATTATATTACCAAAATTCTTGCCAATTATTATAAATATCCAAAAATATGATATACAATTGATTATTTTGGGGCCCCTTTTGGCTTTTGTTAAATTTTCGTTTGTGTCAACATGAAAGCATGCTAACTTGAATTGTCTTAAAATATTCTTGAATCCTAAGACGTGCTTAAGAAATAAAATGAGAAAAAAGGACATGAAAGAAATGAAATATGTGACAACTAACATAGGATGCAAGGCATGTACTACCAAATTCATTCACATCTCTTTTTGTTTGTGAATATGAAAGTAGTAACCTATGAAAAAAAATGAAATCAATAATGATTCCAGAGATGATAAACTTGCTAAACACAATCTATCTATATTTTCTGTGGCAAGGTCCGATGAATATTATTGGCGGCTATCAATATATGAGTCTCTTTTCAATTTTGGTGTATAATAATGACCATACTAATGTTAGAACTTATGACTTCGTACATATTATTCAAACTCTTACCATTAAATTGACTTCACAACATTGATAATTAATTATTATGATGCAATTATGTCTTTTTGCAGGAGCTACTACCGGTGCACAAACAGCAAATGCACGGTGAAGAAGAGGGTTGAACGCTCTTCCGAGGACCCAACTATTGTGATTACTACATATGAAGGGCACCACTGTCATCACACCGTTGGATTTCCTCGAGGGGGAATCATTAGTCATGAAGCTGCCTCTGCTGGCCAGTTGGCTCCTACAATGTCACAGTTCTATTATCCAATTCAATTACCCGGAGATGATAATAATAATAATAATAATAATAATAATAATAATAATAATAATAATAATAATAATAATAATAATAATAATAATAATGATAATAATAATAGTTTCAGCTCTATTTCTCAGCCATGCCAAGCACATGATGATGCCGAAGGAGGATCAAGTGCTATGATGCCATTGCCAGCTGATGTATCGTCACAGTCACAGCCTCCCACGGATGAAGGGTTGCTTGGAGATATTGTACCCCCGGGAATGCGCATCAGATGAGAGAATTATTTGATGGTATATATATCCAACCTTCGCATGATCTCTATATCTTGTTTTTTATTCTTTCTAATATTATTATAACTGTATTATTTATTAGATTGCATTTTTATAGGTTTAAAGGAGATTTTAAAAAACTATAATCTCGGACAATATATAAGATGTGTATCAAGGGAGACTAATTTTCATTTTAAAAATGTGAGAACTAACAATACGTCTTGGTCATACTACTTAAAAAATCATGCATTTTTAAAATTTGATCATTTAAATATAACTTAACAGTTTACATTTGTTATTCTCATTTTTTTATAATGAGAAGTGTTCTCATTTAAAATACTCTATATTTATGTAATTAAAAGTGAAATGGTTTTATAAAAAATATTTATTATAATTTTATATTTCTGTAAATAAATATTATATGCACCGATAATGTATATAAATATTTTACAATGCATCCAATAACAAAATGTTATATATAATATTTTTTTTATAATAATTTCTTTTAACAAACTGTTATTTCTATTATAATAAATGTATTTTCTTTTCAGTAAAACTTTACAATTTGAGTTGTATTCTTAAAGCCTATATTAACAAACTAGTTTAAAATATAGCCTACATATCATTTGTTAAGACTAGCTGCAGAGAGGAAAACAGTATTTTCAGATATATATATATATATATATATATATATATATATATATATATATTCTATAATAATAGTGATACTTATCATGGCAAGGGGTTAGAGTTCAATGATATATATTGGTTTTAGAACAAGAATGCAGTTTGTGAATCAAATAGTATTGGAGAAAAAAGAGTATATATTCACAGATTTACATAATTATATAATCATAATTTATTATATATTGTAAGATTGTTAATTTTTAAAATATTTATTTTAAAATAATTTAAATAATAATTTATAATTAAATGATAATGTTACTCATATAAAATTATCTAGAATTAGAGCCGTTAGAAGTACTATATATGTTGGCAATAAAGGGGAATTGATAAAATCTAGATGCCTTAGTAACTATACTCAGATCGATGTTCAGGTAGGGTAATAAATTATTTAAGATGTTTAGCTGTTTAGTTTGAGAAAATGTTTAATTAGTATTTTTATTTTTTATTATAACTCTTAATTACAAAAATATTACTTAATTAATGCTTTCTTGATCGTGTTTTCAAAAAGCTTGTTGTTGTGCCTAGGAAATAGTAAAAGATATTTTTATTATCTTTTATTTTCACTATTTCTTATACAAACTTTTGAAAACAGAAAGTAAAGTGAAAGTGTTATTTTTATAATTTTTTTTGGCTGTAGTCATTTTTATAATTTTTTTGGTAGTTGTCATTTTTATAAATAGAAGTAAAAATAGATAACAAAAACCTAAAAACATTTTCTCAAATCAAATTATCCTTCAATTTTGCTTTCATTGGAAAAAAAGTTTGGACATGGAAAAGTTTGTTATTGACAATAACATTCTCGTATTACCTGACTTATTCTACCGTTAATGTAAGTTAAACCTTTTGATTATTCCCAAACAATAATAGCATAGTCTATGCGTCGGGCGATATCATTTCTGCTTAGGTCTGCTTGCCTGTGGTCGCCACTCCGCATCATTACCATCATAATGCATATTGATTTATTAGTGACTACGTACTTCTCTGGCATTACTTTATCTTGACTAATAATGGTGTCTTCATCAGCACTTAGACATATTAGGTTTAAAGAATGACTGGAGACAACTTAAGCAACCCAAAGATATTGCCCCTCAGATGTCTGGTTTTAAGATGCGTTGCTTTTATAACTTTACGAACAACGAACCTTTTCTTTTTTCGAGAAGAAAAATAGAGTGCTTTGGAACTATTTATTGACTCCATGAGATACATAACTCGGAACAAAAATTATATAATTGTTATATTCATGTTAGAGAAGATATATGGATTATGTATAAATGTACGATTCAATAATAATCTTTCACTCATTCACATCCTAAAAGTTTTCACATTCGTTGTCTAGTTATTAAACTCTGTATGTTATGTGAATTGACACGCTCATAGGGAGTGAGAGAAGGAGTGATATATAGAGAGAGAGAGGCTTTATTTTGTTTATCTTTTCCTCCTACCGTCCTTGAATTGTTTAATCTTCTTTAACCTCTCGACTTTTTTTTATTGAAAAGTCAGTTCCGCATGACATATCGGTTTCTCTTTATTCGGCAGTTCAAGAAACTTTGCTAGGTCTTCTGCTGTCTTTAAATAGCCAATTTGATTAAATATATTTACAGCCTTAATAAAAAAATTGTCGTCTAGATCTGTCACTTTCAAAGAGAACATCTCATGTTTCTCGATACAATTTCACCCTCAAAGTGAGGATTTAGGCTCATATATATAGTCATATCTACGAGGGTTTCTTGCTAGCTAGTAAATTGTGGTTGAAAAAACCCATTGTTATTTAGCACCTCCACAATTATTATTACCACATCTATTTTATTTAGCTTAATTAGTCATTATATTGGTAGACCGTACTCGTATACCGGTTGGTGATAGTTATAGTCTTATAGATTTATAGGTCCCGTGGCTTCAAGTGAAGCATAAAGAGAAAAGTGAAAGGGAAAGAGAAACACCCCTTTTAGAGGTCAGGTTGACAGGTTGCACGATTGTCGCATCAGATCAAGTTACTGTCAGATGCCCATAACGAGTCGTGTGTGTGAGTTATTAAATGTGACTTAAAGTGTTAGCTTAGTCAATATGATTGTGAGATAGAGCCTCGTGTAGTGTTGATGTCTTTTTTTTTTGGGGGGGGGGGGGGTGGAATGTAAAATTATATTTATCCAAAAGATATACACAATATACAGAACATATCTCGGCATCAAAAAATCATAATATATGACAAAGGTGTAACTGCTTATAACAATTATAACAAGAGCATGTGCTTAGTAAAGATGTAAAAGATACATATTTCTATAAAAAAGAAATATAATCTTGTCAGTTGATGGTTAATTTGGAAGTAGAACCCAATCCATGAATGCCTTTGCCTTTACATGCATTTCGTATATTGACTACACAAACAACAAATACACGAGGTTGCACGGACACATGATCAAAGGAGTACCAGATGATGTTGTTCGTTTTCATATGTCTGTATTTTTATCATATTGATCAAGCATTTGTTTTTCATGATGTTGACTCGGGAATTCTTGTAAAAAAGAAATATTAAAAATACACTTTCTAATACTTTTTTTAATATAATTTTTCATTGGTTAAAATTTATTAGAAATTATAAAATTTAATAGGTCTCATATCTTATTAAACGAAATTCTCATATCTTATCTAACAAAATTCTCTCCTGATTTAATAGTTTTTATAAATTTTATCTAATAAATAGTGTGTTAATATGTTCTTGACACTCTTGTCCCTGCAATAATGCATGCTTGCACTTGATCAATCCAAATATCTGGTTATCCATGTCCTTCTACTACACCTGCATTTGATGGGCCAATAATCCTTGTCCTGATTTGTGATTCAGCTGATGATCAGGTGGAAGTGGAGCAGAGAAAATGCATGGGCATGCATGCATCTTTATTTTCTGCATACTCTGAGCAAATAGGCCACAAGTGGCAGCAATTTTTTTTCTTTTAGCAGCAAGTCCCTTTTAGCCATCTATTGTATCGAGAAGCAAATCTAGTATTCATGCATGGGTACCATATAATACCTCAGTAGCAGGTAATTATCTACCTTGGGTCATATTTTGACCTTGAGCAGTTGAGCTGAGTTATAGATATCATTCATTTTGTGATAGTTATATATTATTATGTATAAGGAATAGCCACCGTGCATAATGTATATTAACCAATTTAGATTGCTAAATTCTCCTTCAGATTATTTATTTGAAACCTAAATTGCTAGTACACTTTCATGTCCATTATTTATAATCTATATAGAAGTATACATTTGTCCACTTAAACACAACTTTTGTTTTATCATTATGCTCAGATTTGACATCATTTTCTTATCAAATTTTAATTTTCGAGAGGGTTTGTTGAGCCATTTATTATGAGTTTGTGGTGTGTATTTTGCGTGCTTACATGTTCGTGGTTTCTCATGTTACGTGGCTTTGAAAAAGATAGGGCAACGGTAAATAGGGGATGCTGGAGCGCAATCAGTTGCGTGGAATTCGATATTGCTTGGGAGTCGGCAGCCATATGTTACTTTATGCCACTCACTCCCACCTTTCACTTTCTTTCCACTTTCCACTCCTTTCCTTTTCAGATTTCACCCTTCTTTTTTATTTTTTCATTTCCATGCTTTTCCCTCTTTTTTTATTCTCCTTTACCGCTTGTCGCCTCACCATTATAGTATATTTGGATTATATAATTTGAATTATTGGTTAATTCAACCGCAAAGTATCTTTAAACAATTCAATTATTATTTAATTTGTTTTGATGTGCATGTTATATGTTATCATTTTCAAGAACATAATACTACTTTGGGTATATATATAAGAATCAATCACATAATTAATTAATATCAATAAATATGTTTAGATTAGTTAATTTATCATAAATTTTAATTTTATTTAAATACTACTTAAAACATTAAATGGTTTAAAAAATGATTATTTTTTAAATTTAACTAATGTGTATATCTTGTTTTATTGATAGCTTAATGAATAAACTCATTGAAATGAATTTATATCATTAATGAATCTCACAATTAATTAGGAATAAAAAGAAAGTTTAGTAGTAAACTAGCCCTCATATTTTAGAAAATTTATAATGTTGAACCCCTATTTGAAATAGAGATATTTGGTCTTCCTATTTTAAAAAATTTATAATTTTAATCTAATCATTAATTTTGCATGTTTTATTTATTATAATTTAATTAATTATATCATTATTGATGGTACCTTAAATAAGTTAGGTTTTGGATTCAATTAAGCTAAACTAAAAAAATAAAAATTGACAAAATATAGAATTAGACTAAAATTACAAAAAATTTAAAATAAAAAATTAAATGTGTCTATTTCAAATAGAAAAAAAAATTATAAATGTCTCTGCTTAGGCCACCATTTTCACAATCCCCATTATCGGGCCGGGCCAATTTTGACTACTCTTCAAATAAGTCAAGTTTAATATTAAAAGTCAAAAGCCTTTCTATTTACACCTACAAATTTACTAAAAACTCACTCTTTCCCCTTTTTGATATTTAAATGGCCTAATTACCCTTCCTTTTTATGTTTATTTTAAAACAACCCTCATTTCGTCAAACCCCTAAGTTCTTCCCTAAATCTTATCCCCTCTATTCCTTTTAATTTGAATTCCTTTATTCACTGAATCTATTTTGTTGTTTTAGAAATGTTGATAATTCCTCGGCACTCTCTTTTGGAAACCTTTTATTTTTGTTTCATTTCAATTTTTTATACATCGAACCCACTTTGATCTTCTCCAAACAGTTTTTAATTTGAAATTCTTTCTTTTAATGTTATGTGTAGATACTCTCCAAAATTCGCCAAAAGAATTGATACATTGACACTAATTAATTCATAGTTATATACATATAAGATTTTTTAATTAAATAATGATATATATTTTTATATTCTTTTTTATTGAACGAATATTTACCCTATAATTTTGTGCAAATACTGATAAAGTCTGAGTAGAACTACAATCCCTTGTCTCTTTTCAAGATCTTGTCTTCTCTTGATTGTGAATGAAAGACAGTCAAAATTGGAAGTAGGGGAGTCGTCATATCAAAGAGATGCTTCCCGATGAATAGGGTGGTACCTCTCTTCTACTTGGCTTCAAAATTCATCCATCTCCTTTACTCGTCTTCAACCTTTGAATGGATCTCTTAAAGGCCCACATGCTTGCCGTTGCATACGGTTAGGTCAAAATAAAACTCTATTGATGGCCATTGTCACAATCACATTAGCTTGGAAATGTAAATGCACCTTCATAAGATCATAGGAATTTCCTTTCCTCCCTGCCATCAGCTTCTTTCCATTTCCAGTTTTTAGCTGGAGAGAAATGCTAACAATTACATTTTTTTTTTATATTATTGTTAGTTAAAAGTTATTATAATTTATGAAATTACAATTAAAACTCACTAAATAAAAAGTAAAATCCATTTCATACATATAAATATAATAATGAATTTCAATTGCTAATTAAAAAAATTATTCAAAAAATGTACTAATTAGTAATTAATATTCCTCCTTAAGTAAATTGTTTGCAGGCAAGAATGAAGAAAAAGGAGCTGGCAGAGTAGTCCCCCCCCCCCCTCCGCAAAAAAACAAAATAATAAATAAATAAAATTATTAACTATATGGATCTCAAAATAATATTATACCGTATCAACTTTTAATTGTTTTATTCAAATTTTTTTTTTTCTATTTCTCTAGAAACTCTTTACAACTCTTTTATGTATCATTTATTTTTACGATACTCTTTTATGTGTCATATACTTGCCTTCATATATTAAAAAATTAATTTAACTTTTAAGTTTTTCTTGTTTCTTTATAATTAATTTTCCTCAACTCTTCCTTTGTAGCACTGTGCATGAAGTGCATTTCGTGTCTATCCATATTCCTATTTTTAAATTCATTTCAATGCCTTTGACTTGTGTCATGTCTGTTTCCTTCCTCTTTTTTTTTTTTTTTTTTTTTTTTTTTTTTTTTTTTTTTTTTTTTTTTTTTTTTTTTTTTTTTTTTTTTTTTTTTTTTTTTTTTTTTTTTTTTTTTTTTTTTTTTTTCAATTTCTCTAACCCCTTCCCCGGATTTAATATTCTTGTGATTCTAGGAAATTACGTGCATAGTTGTAGCTTATTGATCCTGTCAAAAAACAGTTGCAGCTTATTAATAAAGGCACTAGTGCTGTGATGCAAGATTATTACCACGAATATAAATTGAGCAAGATACAACAAATTTATAAGTTTTAAGAGACAAGGAATTCAAGGATGCATACATTTAAATAGGGTGAGTATAGGTTGGTTTAAATCAAGTTTAGTAATGTATAAAAAAAATCAAGTTTAGGAAAATATAATAAAATTAAAATAAATTAATTTTGAATGGTTTGGGTTTGTATTTTTTTTTTCTTCAAATCAGAATCAAACCAATCTCATTATAAATGAGTATGGGTTGGTTCAATTTCAATCATCAATTATAAATGGGTATGGGTTGGTTCAATTTAAATCATCAATTAATATAATACTTTTTTAAAAAAAAACTCCTTAATAAAAAATATAAGAATACAATAGCCATCATAAAAAAATGCACAATTTTGCAGTAAGAAAAACTCTAAAAATCTACAAGGTATCTATCAAACAAATAAGTAAAACTTCCAATTTATTTATGAAATGAACTATAATATCCTAAACATACGAACGAAACCTAATATACAATGACTACCAAAAAATGGTTATCAAGATTTAAGCATAATAAAACTTTTTTTTTAAGCAAAAAGGGAAAATATCATTGGATTCAGTCATTTGGTTCATAAAGTGATGCGTTGAGATAGAACTAATTTGAAATATATTTCATTGGTTTTTTTTTATATGCAAGAATTAAAATAAATACTAAAGAATTTATAATAACTCATATAAATCATATTCAACCAATTGAGATAGACCTCTTTATATACACACATACATACATATATATATATATATATATATATATATATATATATGGTTTAGTTTAAGTTAGAAACAATGATGAGAAAAAATGGATCAATTTAACTGGTTTGTTAATTTATTTTCTCGAATTAACTTCTTATCATTAAAAAAAGGAGAATATAAATAAACACGATCTTATTAACAAAATTTTGATGAAGACCAGCTACTCAAACCCATTCTTTCGCAACTAACTAATATCTCCTATCCTGATCAACTTTGGTTTTTTTTTTATTCATGGTTGAAAACCTTTGAATATTTCTTCTAAAGAAAAACAATTCTCACAGTGTGTGTAGTAATCCCCGATCAAAGTATATACTTGCAGCATCAATAAATATATCGAGCTTTCCTACAATGCAAATTGTCAAGAATTGCTTCACAGATAATTAAAATATGTCTTTCTTAAAAATGTTTCAGTTGTAAACATTGAGAGAGAAATTTAACAATTCAATGTTGATCCAGTAAGAAATAAATTCCGTATTCAAAAATAAAAATGACTCTTATTTAATTTTTTTTCTTATATAAAATATGTCTAACATTTTTTATTACAAGCTTATAATATTTTGTTTTGACCTCAATAAAAAAAACCCTAAGTTTCATCACTTTTTGATAAGAAATTAAGTGATTTTAGACCACCACTTGATTCATGCTTCTGACTAATTTTTATGACATGTATTTAAACTTTTAAATTGGTCAGGATCATAAATAGATGATAGACTAAGATCATAAAGTAACATAAAAGATTAAAAGTTAAACAAAATGATAGTTGTTCTTTTATTAAATAATTTCTTTAAACCTTTTTTCTGCTATCTGATGTATATATACACACCTAATTCCGAAACTG
Organism: Glycine tomentella; assembly: GCA_007407185.1. NCBI lineage: Eukaryota > Viridiplantae > Streptophyta > Magnoliopsida > Fabales > Fabaceae > Glycine > Glycine tomentella. Next base: position 85,092 of record PYAF01001810.1, read on the forward strand.
TTAAAGGTGCATTATTCAGAAACCAGTGAGCACGCTGTTTCATAACACAAAGGACAATATTCTCCCTTCCACAATTAACATAGAGACCACAGATTGTTGGAAAAAGTTGACAGTGAAAATGAAAGACAAATAATAAAAATGGAAACACACACACATATTCCTTGTAAACTTACACCTTATCTGCATCCTGAAAAGCAAGAATATCCCGTGTGACTTTTTTCTTCCACGAGACACTAACATTGAGAATTTGAGATAATGCCTTTTTTCTACAAATGGGGTACTCACACATGCTCCACTCAGCACTGAAAAATGTTCCAATAAGAGGGAGAATCAGTTGTTGTGATCCCCAAATACATGGTGCACTGTTGATAACTTGAGTCAATTAAATGACAAAAAGCAAAATGGCTTTGTGAATTGTGATTTGTGAAGGGGCCGGCCAGAGCAATCTCAACCTTTACTGTGCACATTTTTGTCTTAACAAGAACTAAGTCAGAAAAGTTGCCTGTTTAGCATTTACTTTTGTGAGTAATAGAGACAACACTTGTCCTTGTTCACTAAGCATGATGACTCTGAGTCACTGATGACCTACATTGTTGAATTAAGCAGTGGTGATTTTTCAGTTCCAATTTCACAAAGCAACATGTGATGACATCTATGACCCCTCTTATTTTTATTTTCGTTTTTCTTGCTTTACATCTCAAATAACGCTATCCTATTACTAAACAAGTGGATCAAGTGGTACTAAATTATTTCAACTTAATCAGTAGTCTCAAATTTAATTCTTAAGAATGCGACTTGATAAATTTACAAAAGAAAAACTTTACTTCTCATAATCGTCCTATCTGATTCGAGCATAATTATTTTTAATGTAAAATACATGTGATCTTAAAAAAAGATACCCTATTAATTATATGTAAAATGTAGACAAATATTTATACGATCCCAAAAATGTAACCCGATGAAAACTTAATGCAAATTTATTCATTGATTCATCATTTGGTTGTATTTCTCAATTGAGGGGAAAGAGGATAAAAATTTCTAGCCGACTCTTAAATCACTCATCAATCTATTTGCACAAATTAAGGCACCCCTTGTGTGTAGTTCATTCCCCCCCAATGATTCCACATCCCATACGAGCATATAATTCTGTTGGTATATAGACGGGCTTGATTCTTCTTGAGTGCCTATGGATTCTACCTGATTGAGCCCACATGTGACCATTACTAAGAGCTAGTAAAATACAAGTGGTCCTCTCTTACTACGCCCCAAGGACTAAAACAAATTGAAAAACATAGACAACAAAATAGAAAGGAACCAGCATGACGAAAAAGGTGTACAAATTCTCATTCTATTAAGATAGTATGTGTTAGAAAGGTGTACATGGATCAATTATAAGCTTAACTGCCTTAACTAGTAGGCGACCTTACAACCACCTCAACCCACATTTTTTTTTATCTTCAACAATAAAAAAGTTTGTTTTACTTCCTTAGTTCTACAAAGTAATTATCCCTTGGTCAAATCTTCAACCTAAAGAATGATCCAACAACCACTTGATCATTTTCAATGGCTAAGGAATAGGACTAGTTTAACAAACAAAAAAATGGTGAGGGAACTAGGGAGCCTCCTCTTACGACTTACACCTTTCAAAATGATGCACATATCACGGGCATAACGGGTTGACCATAGTGCTAAGTTCTATGTTAAAGGAACCACTTTGGCACGAGACATTCCTGTGCTTTAGCCAAGTTTAAAAATAAAATTGTTTATTTAACTTTTAAGAAAATTAGAAATCCATTACCATTTTTCAACCTTGGTAATGGTTCTCCCACGTCCAAGTACAATTTTTAGTTTTCAACCACTTTCATAGCATTAAAGGTGTTGGTCCCTGATCTTTCTTAAGAACAACACAACTAAAATGCAAGTTTTAGTCACAGTTGGAGAGAGAAACTACGATCCTTGCTACACAATCATGCCTCCGAAAAGACAAGTCACAGATTGCAATTTGCAAATAGGAACCAAGAACTAGACCCTGGCTTTAAAAAAATGAGTTACTATTACTTTAGTTTTAGTACATGGTTATTAGTAGACCCTTGCTACCTATATTTCCATTGGAAGATGAAAAATTTGAATACTCCCACATTAAAAGACAAAAAACTCATTGAACCAGAGAAGGGTTGAAGTTAACATTTGCATGAAAAGAACATAATTCCAGGAGTATGTAGTTGTACTTGATAAAGGAAGTAAAGAAAAAATTCAATGGCGAAACTAGTAAGTTCTCATATTCCATAAAGATGAAAAAGAAAGACTATCCCCTACCAAATAATGGATCTAAAAGGCCTTAGGAACAAAAACCAATTACCCACTTGTCTGTACATTGTCATTGCTTTCATCATATGGGGATAAAGACAAGACATTTTCAGAACTCCAGAGACACTCAGCTACCTCAACAGATGCAAAAAAAAAAAAAAAAAAAAAAAAAAAAAAAAAAAAACAGGATTTTGGCACCAACATTTCTTTCTCCCTATTCATCAACCGGTGCTGGTAGATTGAGATCAATGAGGCAAGGAACAGCAGCAAGAGGAGCACTTGGCCTTATCACAAGTGTGTTTTCCTCAGAACCTCCAACAAAATGGGACCTTTTGTGACCCCCCAAGGCTTGGCCTGACCTGAAAATCTTGTTGCAAATTGGACACTCATGTGCCTTGCTTTTCTTTGTCTTCAATTTCTTCTTCTTCTTCTTCCCCTTCTGGACACTGAGGTTGTTCCTGTTGCTGTGAGCCTCTGGAGCAGGATAAGAATCAGTGTCTGTGCTGTTCTCCTCACTCTCATAAGCTGAATCATCAGAACAACCATTGTACCTTTCATTAGTCAAGCACTCATACTTCCTAGTAGAAACCCCACCTAAATTTTGACCAAGAGAATCATCATAGCTGGACTTCTTAAATTTCTTTAAACCAAATGTTCTTGCAGCCACACCATCCTCTCTATCATAATTCTCCCAATCCTCCAAAACAAATTCCTTAAATTCACTGCTCCTGCTCAGCACCTTCCTCGATTCAACATTATACTCCTGATCAAAACCATTCAAGTACCCAACTTTCGAAGACTTCACATCATTCCTGAAAAACCCATCATCATTTGAATCATCCGACTTAGGACCATATCTGAAATACCCAGAATCTGAATTGTCAGAATCATAGCCAACTTCAGCAGACTTAAACTTCAAGTCCTTGTGCTGTTCCAGCTCCAGTTTCCTCTCCACATAAGCACTAGACATAGAATTCTTACCATAACCATTCATCATAGTAGTAACCTTGGTTTCAAGAGAAGGTGACTTCGTAATTACAACCGAGTTGTTGTCAGAAGACTCTGTGAGCAAAGCAAAGCGACCCTTGTAGCTAGAATCTTTAGACAACATCATCAAGCACCTAGCCACCTCTTCTTGCTCCTGCTCAACCTCTGACACAGAAGAAGATTGAGGTTGGTTGTTGTTGTTGTTGTTGCTAAGGGTCTTGAACTTCATTCTCTTGGACCTCCTTGGAGCAGAAGAAGTTTCGGTGTCAGATTGACTATCCATAACCAATTTCTGCTTCTCAGTAGCAAACCTTCCCCTGTCCTTCTCAGAGTGACAAGCCATGTGGCCACAAAGAGCCTTCAATGATGGAAAACCCTTCCCACATTCTTTGCAGAACTTGTCAAGTTGCAAAGTGGCATTGGAGTGCACAAACCTCGTGGTCTTCTTGGGGTTCTCCCTGAGACCATAATTGTTGTTCCCATTTTCTTCAGACACCAAATCCTTCTTCCTCTTTCTCCCACCATCAATCTTGAACATAGCATTAGCAGCATTGTTGTTATTGTTGTTCCTCTCTTCATTGGGTAAAGCTGAATGATGATGATGATGATGATGCTCACTCATCATGTGAGTCCTGATGTGGCCACCCAGAGACTTCCCACAAGGGAACCTCTTGCTGCAATACTTGCACACAAACTTCCTCGTCTCCTCCATTGATTGATACGACATCATCATGAGTAACGAATAACGAGAACAATGAAATCTGATCCAAAATGTTATTGATTATTATTATTATTATTATTATTATTATTATAATCCCCACCCACCCCAGTAAAAAAAACAAAAGCAAAGATCAGCAAACAAACTTTTTTCAACACTTACCTCAAAATCTGCAAGGACTGTGTTGTGTGTATGCACATTCCATGATCATGTGATGAACACAAAAACAAACGGTTGAAGGTAGAGAGAGAGAAAAAGGTGAGGTGAGGTAAGAGACTAAGAGACAAATTCAGATCAAGTTCAGAAAAACAGATCACGAAGCTTCTTGCTTTTCAACCCAGGTGGTGATCAGAAAGAGAATCAAAGCGTTCAGATGTGACAGTTCCATAAGTACAAAGAAAGGATCAGACCCACAAAAGAAAAAGGCATAACAAGAGAGAAGAGAAGAGAATTAAGAGACCCTTTAATTTCTGTTTCCCAAGCAAACAAAATTAACGGGTTTGCGATGGAAAAAATCGAATTTTGAGAGATGGGTTGTGGTTGTTTTTTGGTGTTGCTATACTACTGAATATGCCCTCGAAGAAGAAGAGTTAGAACTAACCATCACTCTCTCTCTTCTCTCTCTCTCTCTCTCTCTATATCTATCTCCTTGGTTCTCTCTTGTTGGTGGTGTTGTAGTTGGAGGAGAATTCCATGCATGGAAGAAAAATAAAATAGAGTAATTAAAAGGGTGGTCTATTAAGGAGGAGAAGAAAAAAAAAAAAAAAAAGAAGCAAAGCCAAGGAATGATAGGAAGCACGTGTACTCAGTTGAGCACAGTTCGGTGGTTGTTTGGACGGCCAAGATTTGAGGATCTCTAGGCCTGCGGGGAGTACCAGATATGGCAAGCCAAAATCCGAAACACCTTGAGCAACACAACACACTAGTTGGTACAAATGATATCTCATAATTTCCTTGAAGAAAGATTTCAATTTAAGTCTTATAGATAATAAAAAAATTGATTGAGAAAAAAAAATTCTACTAAAAATATCGATTAATTTTTTTAAAAAAATTAATTATTATATCAATAAATACTCCTTAAATATATCACGATAACAAAAAAAAAAAAAAAACTGAAACACCCAAATTATGCCTTAAGTTGTTGTTGTCTTGCTTCTAAGCTCACACAAGTAAAAGGTCAGAATCTCCAACCGTTATTGTTTTAAGCTCTCAGCGCTCAGCATCTCCTTCACTTCCACCACCCCATTGCTGAAAACGATATCTTTTAATTGCATTTATTGGAATTTATTTATTGTAACATTATGGTTTTAATACCCTGTCTTTTTTTATCCCTGTATATTTTCCCTATTTCTTATGGTCATTTTCTTTTGTTACATATAATCGGTATTTTTTGTGAGACAATTGTACCCCAATCGGTTAAGATTATCATGATTGATTGACAAAATTTTCCTTTTGAATATTTAACATAATTGTTATCTAGATTTTGAGCTAAGAGTACTTGTAAGTTGTAACTGATTAAGCTTCATTCTCATACTAGCTAATCCAAAAACTTGGGGGTACTTTTTGTGGTCATCTTGATGAAGTTTCTTTTTTCTATTTTTTTTATTTAGTTACTCTAAAATGAAGACATTATAGTCTAAGATAAAATGTAATTATAATATCAACATGGATTGGATTTACTAAAAGGTTTAATCTCTTATAATATAGTGAATTAAGGTTCAATTGTTTACTTAAAAAGAAATTTAATGTTCTACCGTGTTTCAAACAAATTTGTCTCTAAAAAAATAAAAAATGTAATTAGAATTGTTTATTAAAAATAAGTAAAATTTCAAAATTTTCACAATATTAAATATGTATATTATATTTCAAAAATATATTACACTATTTTATTATAATTTTAATGGTTAATGTTGTGATCAACAATTATAATTATATTTTATATTTTAAAGAAATATCTTATATTTAGTGGAGCGAAATCTTTTTTTCATTGGGTGTTAAATAGAGAGTTATATCCCATATTTTGGTAGGTAATAAAATATTTGGAAGAGACATTAAATTTAGATTCTAAAATTTTTATATTATGGATATCATCTTTTAGTGGATTGATTATGCCCATTCTCGCGAGGTATATTTGATGACTTACTCAACTGAGAATATATTCTTTTTAATAATAATTATATTCATGAATTGTGCTCTTGCCAGATTAATTTATCATTATCCAAGATTTCTATGCATGTAAATAGTATTAAAAAAATTATTTTGAAAATCTTAACTTGTAAAGTATGTGCTGGTCTTTATCTAAATGCTAAATGTTAATTAAACAGTAAATAAGAGAATTGAAACATCGGAGTCAATTCCCTGTTTTCGCCCACGGTATTTTTTTTGTTAGTAATTAGTCCATTGTGACATTGTCAATTTGAGTTCAAGACACAGATCTTAAAGCAAAGAGCAGAGACATTCTTATAGTACTCATCACCTAAAATTTACATGACTAAATGTATGTACTATGAAAACAAGAAAGTGCATGGTTGCTTCATCTAACACTTTAATATAGGAACTAATTGAACGATTTTGGCTTAGAATATGCCAAATGTTTCATAGACACTTGGCACCCCGAATTTGTATAACTTCCCTTTGATTAAGTCAAACACTATTGCATAGATGTGCTTTGCTTGCTACGCCATGCTGCTTTGATTCTTCTTCCGATTTTGGCGCATAGCATTACTATTTGGGCTTCATTTTCTACGCGGATATACTCTAAGTAGGTTGCAATGGTTTGTAAATCTGATTAGCACATTAACTACATTTGGGGAGTGTTTCACTCGTTAATTTTTTTTTCTTATAAGGAAAAATTAGATTAAACAGATTTAAAGAAGAGTTTTAAAACCAAGGGGATTTGGTTGAGTAGGATGTATCATTATTATAAACCTCTAAGTGCTGTCTTTGATTCTTACGGATTAAAAAGAAAAGAAAAGTTTTAAAAATTAAAGAACTTAATTTTTACAAAAGAAAAAAAATGAAAAATAACTTTAAAGAAAAAATTAACTATAGTTACTTTAAAAATAAAAAAAAATTGCTTGCCTAGCATTTATGTTCCTTCATTCGCAGTTGTTTGACAAACTCAACACCCTTTTATGTCGTTCACCAAATATATTATTGAAAAGCATCTAATTTTAATATATTATCAATATAAAAAAATACAATGCTAACTAAATAGAGTTTTAGATCGAATAGAATAAATGATGCAGGTCAATCATATTTTTTGTGAAACAATAAAATAGAGTTTTTAGCTAAAAGAAACTTTTAAACGACAAAAAGTAAAAATTGTCAAACAAATATTTACTTTATTTTTAAAGCTCTTATTTTAAAAGTTAATTTTAAACCAACTTCTAAATAAATAGATAAAATATTGAATCAAGCATTGCCTTATATACAACTCTAGGGATTAAAAGTTCGAAATTATTAATGTTCATTTGGTTCAACCAACTGCATTTTAATTTTTTTAATGAGAAAATAGCATTGTTTTTCCTTATAACTTTTAAATTTCATAAAAATGTCATAGATAGGATAATAGTATTCTTCTTATCATATTTGGTAGAATCTATTTACGGTAGTGTTCATCCGTTGTACGATGGTGGGATGTACTTACAAAGACACTCCGATGTTAAAGTTAGCAGCGTAGAAGTAAGAGCGGGTATCTTAAAGTAGGTCCCCTTTTATAGAAATAAAATTGGATGATAAGATCTCAGTTTTCTTTCTAAGATAATGTAAATAGAAAAATATATGATTTTATCTTATATTTCCTCTAATAATAAATAATATCCGATTTTCAGGAATTTCCCTATCTTTCTAGTAAAAAAAAGTTTTTCTCTTACCTTAATTATGTTTGTCAGATTCTCTATATGCAAGTAGTCTACTTGATTAGCTACCGAGTATGAAGGCTTGTCGAGTCTAAGTAGTACATAAGCCCTCCAAGATCTGAAGCTGGCTTTAGGAGCTTTATAAAAAATAATCTTAAGCACTCAACTCTAACTTCGCTATTTGCCAGCCGAGTTCAAGTGATACTTACAGGTCTTAATGTAGTTGAGTCCGTAAGGTGTCCATTTTAGCTAAGTTTTTAACTTAGTCACATAGGGAATTAAATAGTTAGTGTCGAGTTTGAATGGTTAAAAACAACATCGTATCAATTGTTATGTCCGTTCAGATGCATTTAATATTTTTGTGCATTTTTAAAAAGGCGTAATGATTACGTCCTTTGAATTTTGAAACGTCGTTGGAATAGCTAAAGGCCACGCCTTTCCCAATCGTTGATTTTTGACCTTTAGGGAAAGATCTAACGGTCATAATGAATGCATTTTCTCAGCCACCAAAAGCTTCCAAAAGACTATAAAAAGGCGAGAGAACTCTTCTTTCATTCTTTTATTATGTGCTTTCTTCTTCGGTCAAACATCATATTCTTCGATCATCTCTTTTTCTTTAGTCTCTCACCCATTCTCTTTTCATGTACTCCCTTTTGACCCTCCTCCCTTTTCCATAATGTCTTATCTGAGGAGGGTTTTGTGTGCTTCGACGAGGGCAGGATGTTGTCTCGCCTCAATGGTGAGAGTTCAAATGATTACCTTTCTCACCATCACTGTGACTTTGATGTTGTCAATGACCAAAGGTCTAGCATTGTGGTTGGTGACACCATTGTTATTGTTGACATTGTTGCCACCGTCTATCCCAACATAGAGGTGGACGAGGCCAAGTCACCTTTGTCGATGCCCCCCATAAATGTCATTAGCTTGGACTCAGAGGCTACTACTGTGTATGTCATAGCCCTTCATCTAGTTATTTGTCCTTCTTTGCTTCTTCCCATAAAACCTAAGAAAGCAAAAAAAAAAAAAAAAAGTACCCATATATAACTCTTTTTGGTTATTCTTAGGTTTATAATGAAGTCAAAAGTTACTATACTAGCTTTTTGACTTTTGAGTCGATTATCAACTTCTTGTAAGAAGTCAAGTTTTGTCAAATCGATGGTCCAAATGTGATGATCATCGATTCTTGTCTTAACAGTGAACGCGTCTTCATGTGTTCCTACTCGGCCAAGATGCACTTCATGTATATGTATTCCTCTATTTTTTTTCAAACCTTCACCTCATTGTTCCCTTTGGCAAGTTTGAGATAGATATGCTCCAAAAGTTGAATGTCATCCCTACCCAGTTGCATTCGAATGCCTGGGCGGCCATATGTGCCTTTAGGGTTTTATGCGATGAGTCCTTTATTACTTTGATTGCCCCAATATTCCTTCATCACTATAATGTGAAGGAAAGTAATATGGGTGGGTGGGTCTCCCTTACCGACATTCCAGGTACGACTACCATTGGTCCCTATACCATCTCCTACAAAAATTTCAAGGGTCACTTATCTTGAGTTTGTCCTGGGATCAAGTTTATGCCAAATTACTTTACTCAGCAAGGGACAACTTGTTTCCCTTTTTATTGGACTTCTTCCCCCTATAAGGATATCACAAAACTTATGGTGTACATGTGTTCTTCCGACCAGGATGATATGGTCGTACTTCATAAGTTCCCAAGGGCTCTTCCTTGCAAGACCCTAGTGGACATTCCTTTCTCCAAAAATCTGACGACGAAATGGGATTATGAGTATTTTCTTTGTTATTTTTGTTTGCTTTCTTTGTCGAGTTTTGACCCTGCCTTTCTTATTTCAGGAATTATGCCCAAGATTGATTACCAATCCATAAAAAGGCACAGGCCAAGAAGGCTAAAGCCAAGAAAGAACCGATTGAGGAAGCTAACGTTTACAAGGGCAAGATGAATGTTGTGGTGGAAGAACAATGGGTACCTCCTCCTCCTCAAATGCATGTTCTTTTCATCATGAGGCTTTGATTAAAAGGCTAAGGGTGGAGCCAATGCTGGTTGCAACTCCTTCCCCTATCAAGAGTCATTCGACCTTCATTTCTATGAAGGAGGGAGTTAACTCTCTTTCAGGTAAAGACTTCAACCCCCATGCTCTCATTCAATCCTCCATGCTCAACCAATCTAATCGTGATATGTTGAGGGAAGCTAGTTGAAGGGTAAAATATGTAAGACTCGCATAAGGGCATGTGTACCCCACGCAGTAGTAACAGTGGACTCGAAGTTCGAATATCGAACCCAAAAGACCAGTTGTATTTTCAATTAGTCAAGTTTATTAAACTAACAATTGAGGTGATTAAAAAGAGAATTTAAATATTTTTATGGTTTTGGTTTTTAGAAGAAAACAAATAAACTAATGCAAAGAGATATTTGAGTGATGATAAGAGTGAAAGGAGTTATGATTCACTAGTACCAATTTTCCCCAATCCAAGTCCCAATGAATTCCTTCCCTAGTTAGTTACCAATTTTCAAAATCAACTAAACCCTATGATCAAGATTAGAATATTCTATTTTCCTTAAATCAATACCCCAATGGTAATGGATCTATCAATTTAAGTCAAAGGATAAAATCAATTATAGGGATGATTAGTTAAATATTAACTAATCTATCAGAGATTACCTATATGCAGACCCTCACCATTTTTATCATCAGAAATTATGCAGCATTCTTTGTTGAAATTAACTTTAAAGCCTTTGTCACACAGCTGACTAATGCTCAATAGATTGTGTTTTAAACCATCAACATACAGCACATTCTTGATCTTTGCTTTAAAGCTGTCTCCAATATTACCTTCTCCAATAATCTTCCCTTTATTATTATCTCCATATGTGACATATCCTCCTTCCTTGAGAGTTAAATTTGTAAGTAAGGACATGTCTCCAGTCATGTGTCTAGAGCATCCACTATCAAGATACCAAGTTAAAGATCTAGCTCTTAAACACATCTGCAAAATTCAAATCAGATTTCAAGGGAAGGTACCCAATTGAAGTTGGGTCCATAGGGGTTAGCATTTTTCTTTCTTTTAGGAATCCAAATGCAATCACCATTAGGCACATAGAATCTCCTAGCATAGCATTTAAATGATGTGTGCCCCTTTTCCATACAATAGTTGCAAGTGACAGATTTTGAGGTTTTTCCAAATC
>PYAF01001810.1:103864-115382 GCA_007407185.1 Glycine tomentella
AAGAATCACATGTTGAGAAAAAAATATATGAAACTGAACAGATGAATGAATGAAAAGAATGAAAAATTATTATTTCACTTTATGCATATCTACTTTTTAACACAAATAATTTTTTTATCAAGTTTAATTTTAATTTGTAATGTGGTAACCAAATATAATATTTATTTATATGACATGTTATTAGAAATTCTTCATCGATCAAGTTATGTCTATAATTATAGATTTTTTAATGTAAATCAAAGTAAAATATATTTATTTATATGACATGATATTAGAAATTTATTTCATAACTGTTTTTTTTTTTGTTTTTTTTTTCTGAATTAACTATTTTTTTAAGTTTTAAACATAATACCTGAAATAGTGAAAGAAGATAACTCAAATGATTTTATCTTCTTTTTTAAATAAAAAAATTTAAATGCTGGAGATGAAAACTTAAACGACAATACGTTTTCAAAAGAAACAAGAAGCATGAATAGACAAATTAAAGGATCAACACAACTTAGGTACTCTCTTGCAAACGTACGTTTATATGTGCTGCTGTTCATATTCCAACTCATAAATTAATGCAAGTTTAGCTTCTTTCATTCATTAATGCAGAAAGTGATGCCTTGCCAACTACACTAATGTATGTATACATCCAATAAAATAAAATTCATTTGTGTTTGGAAAGCGTTAACCAATTTCACTCAATTTTATAATGATTCGTTGGCAAATGAATTGGCCGGCATTCCCACAGTATCTAAAGCATGTCTTGTTCCTGTCTCTCTCTCTCTCTCTCTCTCTCTCCTCAAAGCACAACGATGCATATATATGTGCAAAAGAGTTTAAGCAATAAATTACTCAACAAAAGTGACACACAAGTATTTACCATAAATAATCATTTTGATTCTTGAAAATGTGTGACCCTAATAAATTAGTCTTTAAAATGAAAATTTAGAATTTAATCTTCAAATGAGCAAAAAGTGTGACAATTGATCCTATAACGACTCGTCATCCTTACACTACATGATAACTCAAAACTAATAAACAAAATTTTTTATTTAATTCCTTTAAAACTCTTCCATTAATTTAATTATGAAAGTACTTGTAAACTTTTCATATTTCCAAGGTCAAAGGGAAGACTCGAAATACAAAGATAAAACATCATGTGATATTATTGTACAACATCATAGCAACTCAAAATTTCTCAAAACATGCATGTAAACATATACCATTCTATAAAGGTAAACATTTGAGTCAGTCAACACTGTACAAGATGCTAAGAAAGAAACAACTAACAAAATCACATCTTCAAGTCCAAGTACGCATATCCATGAAGTCTCTAAAGAACACGGGGTCACCTCCTAGCCATTTGCTCCCCACGTACGTCAAATACGAGATCATTACGGGCACAAACCACACTGCAATAATGCAAGAGTAAACTCAACAAAAAAATCATACTAAAATAGTATATCACTTAACAGTTAAAGCATAAACAAGCACCATCATATACATATAGAACGTAATATTATGAAATCCTTCTTAAAGCATAAATCATAGAAATTCATATAACAAAGCATCTCTTATAATAATCATCAGTTCATCAACCATCACATCAAGATTAAATAATCATGCACCATCATCTTCCTCATTTAATCAATCATCATCACCATGACTCATCCATTAAACACCACCATCATCATCAGTCCATCAATTGTCGACACTAAAGGCAGACTTGATTCCATGGAGATTTACGCTACATGAGCGATAACCCAAGCACATCCCTTAATATAGTTGCATTATATGATCCGACCATTCAGGGAGACCAAGATTAATCCTATGGAGAAAGTGTGATTTTATTGAAAATGAATTAATGTGGGTAGTGTTTTACCTCGGCAAGGCTTGCAAAGACCTTAACCTATCTAGGAGTTTACTCATACATCCATTTTATATGTCCTTTCACCGTTAGCCACCATCGACAGTCTCCAGCACTAGATTGAGGGCATTCTTAGCACCCTCAACTTGCATGCATACTCACAACAACAATAACAACTAAATTTGGATTCCTTGAGGTTTAAGATTGACACCTTCGTACCCACCATCTCACTCATGGTCGGTCTTAAGGATCCAAGTTTCATCATTAACAAAAATATATCCCATATATATTGAAAAGTCATTAAACCTCTTAGGAAATAGTTTTCAACACTCCGACACATCATTCAAATTCAAAACCTAGAGGTGTTACTTGGGAAGACACCTTACTAAGCATGACCCCCTAGTCACTTTAGTGAGGCGAAGTTTTGGAGTGGAACTCACCCTCCCAAGTATATCAGTTTCTTTTCAACAAAAATCTTCTCAAAGGCCATAACTAACCCTTCCAACACACATGGATGGTTACAAGGCAAGATTATCATACATTATTAACATCACTGCATTCACCTCATCAACCAATGTTCATATCATTATCAAGAAATCAACCAACATAACTCAAGACATTCATCAGTTACATAACTATTTCATCATCAATATAATATTCTCGACAACAACATGATGATAAATTAGCAAAATTAAATCATAGACAAAACCACGCATCATAAATGTGCATCACTCTATCATTATAACAACTCTATATTAATTCAATCCATTATGCATATGTATCTCATTCAACATCTCATCAATTTATCGTTCATATCTTGTTCAATTCCACATCAAGTCATCATTGTCACCATTCATGAACACTCACGTAGTTCATCTACACCTCATGAGACTTTTCACTCTACAAGATCTCATAATCAAACACCTAATCTCAACATATGCATGCGAATAAACTTGCATAAAAGGAATTCAAGAAATAAAAGAAAGTCTTAATGTCTTTCTAATAAATTTCATAAGCTCAGAGAAAATGCAAAGGAAAATATAAGAGTTTAAGATTCATTTTCACCTCAATGAGCCTGGAGTTCGCCACAACGAAACAAGGACTAGAGACCTCACTCAAATTTTTGCTATAGCTTGATAGATTCTCGCTATAGTGAAAATTTGTGATTTTAGCCACAATGAAAATAACTTTAGCCGCAGCGAAAATAATTTTAGCTAAGGGTGTAAGTGGCCTAGGTTGGGTTAAGTTTTGTCTATTTTTTAATCCAATCCGATTAAACTTAATTGGGTTGGATTAGATTGGGTTTACCATTTTTATTTTGTCAATCCAACCCAATCCAAATTTAATTGGATTTGATTGGTTATTAGGTTGGGTCATTAAAAAATTATCACCTCTTTAAGTCTTGGAAAAAAAATTAAAGAAATCTTCAAATTCAAAAATAGTAAGGATATTTTTTTATAGAATAGTAAGGATATTTTTAAAAATCAATATTCATAAAATATTGCATTATTCATATGATAAGCAAAAAAAAATCATAAATATATACTCACAGTTTCATTCTTAAAAAATTTATTACCTTATAATAAACAAAAAAGATAAACTCCAAAATAATGTACCATATTACTTGGGAATGAGATGTGTTTAATATAGAGTTTCTGTATTACTAATTTAATTGTGTGCATATTGAATTGGGTTGGGTTGGGTTTGGGTCGGATCCAAAACTCTAAATCCGTCACCCAATTCAATTTTAATTGGGTTCATTAAACTAATATCAATCAAATGACTCAATCCAATCCACAAAAATCTAATTGGCTTGGATTGGATAGGGTGGATTCGTGGATAATCCGCTTACACCCCTAATTTTAGCCATGTCAAAACAAAATGGTATGTAGAATCATAATTTTCTACTATTCTTGTCCTTCTAGTTAGTTTCTAATCCATATTCAACTCAAATCTTTAATTTCCAAACATGAATATTGAATTAAAAAACACCATTAATAATCTACAAATAGTGATCCAACACATCAAACAGAAGATTAAAGTTAGTTTAGAGCTTCTCTTACCTATCAAACTCAAGGAACTTTCTTTGAGATGAAGAAAGGAAGGAAAGTAGGAGACATTAGGTCCAAGATGCAAGCTTTCCCTCATTCCTACAACAGTTATATTTCATCCACACCACTCAAAACCCAAAAACCAACATAAAACACACCAAAACCTTGAAAGATAGCACTTTTATAAAGCTTTGAAAGTATCGATGGAGGAAAATAAAAATAAAGGATGAGAGAGAAAAAATGAGGGTCTCTTACCTATAAAATTCGTCCAAATTCGAAAAGGAAGCTCAGCCACAAGGTCCTTTGTACTAGAGTTTCAAGGTGTCACACTCTCTAATGGTGAGTTATCTTGGAGATGAAGAAGAAAATGAAATGAAAGTGTTTGTGTTGTGGTTTAGTTTTGGATCAATAGTGTTGAATTTATTACTCTCCCTCTTCTTTCTATATGTACCGCACTACTTCCTAAACTCATCCACTCCATTAATCTATACCACTTAAGGCTCATTCATCTTAGCTCAAACAACCTAACATTATTTTATTCACACTCAAACAAGGTTTTTTCGCATATGTAAACATAACATACATATAAGTATCACACATTATCATCTCATAATTAACTTATTAATTAATTAAATCACTTAAATTAAATTAAATTATTCTTACAATATAATTAAAATCACTTAATTGGGCATTATGAAAAACATAGTGTTATCGGTCTTGCGGACAAATTTAGTAACAAATTTATCATTGAACTTTGCAACTTAATGTTAAATTGGTCCTCGAAAAATACAACTTAATTGTCAAATTGGTGTTTGAACATTATAACAACTTAATGACAAAATGATCTAAATTTTTTGACAACATGATCAATCTGTTACACTTTATGCACATTCAGGGAGTAAATTTGAATTTTCATCTTTCAAGGATCAATTTGGTAATGTCTCACACTTTCAGGGACCAAAATGAATATTTACCTCAAGTATTTCACATATTTTTGTTATTAGTAGTGCAAAGTATTTACTAATCTATTAATGATTAATTTCTGTTAAAAAATTTAATTAATCACTTTTAATGGAGACTCTTCTTTTAATTTTTTTATCTATAAAATTTAAATCTGAAAACTCAATTCTGCTTAAATCGGTATTATTAGGTTGGTGCAGTATTTCATAATTTGTGCATAAGCTATTGATATGGTGGAATTGGAACCATGGTGGAAAATTCTGATAATAATTGGTATGGAATTTGGAAGAACCATGTTTAAGAAACTAATTAATAAAAAAAATATAATTAACCATCTTAAGTGGAGAGACCAATATCTTGTTCAGGAAACAATTAGAGAGTCCAATATATTATGAATTCAATATAAAATTTATACTTTCAATGTGGGACTTGAGTCCCATGCTTGAATACTTACAAGTTGCATCTCACTTCAAATTTCAAATAGTCTCGTTAAGATTTTTGTTTTCTAAAACTCAAAGTATCCATGTCATTATTGTAAGTCCTGATTGGCAAACAGTAAGTGAGTAACAAAGCATGAGATGTAGCATTATGATCAATGTGTGCCATGTAAAGATGTATACATAAAAAAAACAAGGGTCATGCATCATTTTCTTCTTTAGACCTCCCATTTTTTTTTCCTTTTGATTAGTTAGGTGTCATTCAAAACCAAATAACTTGTATTCTAGATTGATTATCATCACAATTAAACTCGAAATATATATGAAAATATAAAAGAAAATGGAAAGGATCTTGACTCGATCTTTATCACTTGTACATACACATTCAATGATCCAATGATGAAATAATGGAAATAAGGTATTATAAATAATTATAGTTAACGTAGATCTTGTTTGTCTCCAAATAATGATTTGTATTTTCATTAGTACACACTCCCAAGATGTGGACAAGTCGAGGACATCAATTTTGGATACGATAAAATAATTGTGTATTGTAATCTACATGGTTATAATGGGCTTTATTAGGTAACTAAAGGGATAAACAAGTCAAATTAAGTTACATCTAGTTAAAATCTTTATCTAAGTTGATAAAAATATTTTATTTGGGTTGGATAAAAATAATATATATTTTGGGTTGAATTAGGTTGGATCGACTTATATATTTTTTGACAATTTTTATTTTCACTTCCTTTTTTAATAACACATTCTCCTTTTTTTTTATTTTCCTAAATTATATCCTTGTAAATGCACACTTCTCCTTCATTAGTCATCACTTTCTCCCTCGGATTCTTTTGAAAAAACACAGTCCCCTTATCTTCAAATTTAGCAATTGCATCAAACCCCCAATGTTTTGCCTTGTGTGTCTAGAACCCTACCATGCATCTCAACATCTACAAGAGGCATGTTGAAGAAAATCTCAATCCCGTAAACCCTTAACAGTCAATCTTGTTGTTAATTGATTCACTGTACATGGCAACGAATTTTCTATAAATTTTTTACCTCAGTTATAGGTAGTGTCGCGTTGTGGCAACTCGTCGAACTGGGGAAGTAAGCAATGTTTGTCTGTAGTATAAACCGTTCAACATTGTCTTAAAACCTGCAAACTTGATACACAAGCCAACAATTTCTAACTCTCTACACTCTTGTGTCGTCTGATCTCTATAAGAGCCAGTATAACTACATTACAATCGATTGAATTTTAATTATTATCTTTATGCAAAAGTAAATCAAATATGTAAATCAAAAGAAGCCATAAACTACGACTTAACTTTACAAAACAACAAAATGAAAACAAAAACCCTAACTCTAAGAGCTAGTAAACTTGGTAATCGCCTTGGTCCATTCAGAAATTGCAATTGCCTAGAAACAAATTGACTATTAATAATAGTGCTTAATTCGGAAACATGTATCAACATGGTAAACTTGCTAAATTATCAGAGGAGTAAATAACATGAGTAAATTATCAACTTGGTAAACTTACTAAAACTTGTTAAATTTGCAGACAAGGGAAGTGTATGTTTTCCTGAAGAACATGAGGGAAAAAGTGATGAGGGGGAGTGTGCATTTATAAGGGTATTTGTGGAAATAGCAATTGCCTATTTTTCTTGTAAGATCTAATTGAATAAGCCCAATCAAATACCAGGTTAGATTGAGTCCAATCTCTCATATCAAAAACTTATAGGGTGTTTGTTTCATAGAATTTTTTAGTTCACAAAAATGTAGAAATGAGAATATATTTTCATGTTTGTTAGATGGTAACAAAAAAATTGCCGGATAAGTTTTCTTCTCAAGAAAATGATATTCTCATGTTTACATTGATTTTATTCACATGAAATGGGGTTGAGAATGTGAATTCCTATGTGATGGAAATCCTATTTTTATTGTGTAAAAGTTGTATTATATTGTCACCGCAAATACCCTCTACCCCACTACCTCTTTATTCCCGCTATGGTAACATTTATAGTTAAATCATATTTCTCTTTGATATAAGCATGTATTAGGAGGCTATTTTAAAAAAAACTGTAAGTAGTCAGTGTTGTGGGTTTTGGCTAAAATAAGCTTTCTATGTTTTATTTCTTGTATCTACTTAGCCTAGCAACACATGAAATCAACTTTTGCTTATCGATCATATATATATATATAATTAAAAAGAATATTACATGAACAGATTGGATCATGAGATTCAAGAGTGAAAAAAAACTATTATTCAAACTATTTTAGAATAGGGTTTCTCTTAGGATTACTAAACTCCTACTCTAAAGCATAAAAAGTATATTTTTCCCTTGTTCTTGGTGAGGCATGGTTTATATAGAGCTCTCTAATTAAGATAAAATTATATTTGATCTCTGTAAATCATGGAGATAAGATATAATTTGAGAACGATACTATTATTATATCTTATCTCCATAAATTACATAGATGAAATATAATTCTAGTATAATGTATTTGAATATAGTTAAGATATAGTTAATATACAATAAGATGTGATAATATACGATCTGACAATAATGGTCGATCTAAGGCTTACTGGGCTAGATGTGGTCGGCCCACTAGGTTGGGCTAATGGCTTATTTCATCGCGCTAAGTCCAATGGAGACCAGAAGGTACTTACTTCCTCAAGTTCGAGTACAAAGTACGAAGAGTCTATAGTATGAAGTTATGAAATCATTGGGTTCAGCTAATGGTTTAGTCCATTGGGCTCGATCCAATGAAAATCGAAAGGTACACGGTCCTTTAAACTCAAGTACAAAAAATCTAAATTATTAAGTTTTTAATCCATTGGGCTTGATCCAATGGAGATCGAAAGGTACACAAGCAAAAGATCGTGATAAAATTTGAACGTGTTAGTGAAATCCAACCAAAGCAGCACCAAAATTTAAACCAATGTGTTTGAGTTGAGTCCAATTTACAAATTAGCCGAACATATGAACACATCTAACAAGTGACTTGATGTGTTGATATTGGAAAATTACGCAAATTTCTTATAATCAGATTTGTAAGAAACAAAATAAATGCGAAATAATGACACCCAAAATTGATAACGGAGTTCAACCAATTATGCCTATGTTTTCGAGTTGATGCAAACATTTGATTGAAAGAGAAAATTATATAATAGGTGTTTACAAAATACTTAACTTACAATCCAATTACGCCTAGAAAATATAAATATTATTTTCTCTTACTAATGCTCTCTGTCCCTCTCCCTCCCTCCATCCCTTCTCTCTCCCTCCCTCCCTCCTATTTCTATTCTATCCAACACTAGAATGATTTTTCGTTGTTTTCATAAAACAAAAATGATACTCGCTTCATTCATTTTATTAGGTTGAACAGTTGAGTTGATGGAACATGTTCAATGTTTAACTGAGGAGCTCTGCTAACTGTTTGCACTGCCGTTCTACACTCTTGGTTGGGGGACATTACTTAGTGTTTTTGCAAAGATAAGAGTATCTTTATCTTGATCTGTTATTTCTAACCCATCGTTGTTTAATATAATGCATTATTAAAAAGTAATTATGTGACATATAAAGAGTATGAGATAGTTATTTACAAAAATGATTCTACCGTGTTACGGATAAAAAGACCTACCACCTTGGGTATAAGATAAAAGTATGCAACTCAGAAGTACTGTATGGATTGATGTACATGTACAAATGTACTCATACAAATTCATGGCCATTGAAGAGGGAGCGAAGTTGCTTGTAGGGATGGAATTCATGCGACATTTGGCAAAGTACTATAATGTTCCTTTTTTATGTTTGTGATTTAAAAAGCATTTGTCGCTAGGTAGGTACTTATGCGAGTAAGTAATTAATGTCTATCTTTGTATTATACAGATAGACATCTAGCTATTGGTACTCAATTTTATTATTCACACTTTGATTAAATAAAAATATTATTGGAAAAACATTAATTCACATTTCTTGGCGGTAGACACTCATACTTTGTTGTAGTAGAAAAGTAGAGGAAGCAACAATAATGAAAGAAAAATATGGAGAGAAAAAATCCCTTCCTTTCTTTATTTGGAATAGCATTTATTAGGAAGAAAAAAAAAATTGTGTGGATCTTACATCTCTTACGCTTTATTTTAATTAAAAAATATTTTTTTTATTTTTTCTATTTTTATCCTCCAAACTAAATACATCATCTGTGTCTTAGGTAAATATTTTTTCTTCTCACTTTAGAGAAAAAGAGAATGAGAGAAGAATTATATGAATATAAAGATAACAATGTCCTAATCAATAGTATTGAAAATTCGTCGAGTTACCATCCACGTGTTATTGTGTGTGCATTTTGCCCGCACACATCTTCGATTCAAATTTTTATTGCCTCTCTCTCTGCAAAGCATGAGCTTATTATTTGGGGGGAAAAAAACCTCCCCCTACCCGTGCAAAGTAGGGGTGGCAATTCGTGTTCATGGGTCGGGTTCGGGTCAACCCGGGTCTGACACGAACACGAATAGGCTCAACCCGAACACGACACGATTAATAATTCGTGTTGTAAAGTCAACCCGAACACGACCCGTTTATTACAGGGTTGACACGATACAACCTAAATTTAAGCACAATTTTTTTTTTACACGAGATGACCCGACCCAACCCGACACGAGTAAAAATAAAATGATATTAATTCAAATCATATTTAATTTGTTTAATATAATTCAAATCAAAATAAGTTATATTTAACTTCATCAATCCAATATGAAAACATAATTAAATGCAACATACAAAAATAAACGAGAATTTTAACTTAGATATGGATGTATATATGAAAAAATTACTATAATAGCCATATAAAAATAAATGAAAATAATACTTACGGGTTAGCGGGTTAACCTGTAACCCGACACGATTTTTTTCGTGTCAAATTTTTTTAACCCGAACACGACCCATTTATTAAATGGGTTGACCCGAACACGAAAAAATCGTGTCAGGTCCGGGTTGGATTGACGGGTCGTGTCACAAATTGTCACCCCTAGTGCAAAGTATGGATGTTGCTCTAGTTTACCATGCATATGTTCTTTTTTATTTGGGATATTTGTATTTTTTACACAATTAAACAACCTAAAAATGTAAAAAAAAAAAAAACCTAAAATATTATTTCACTTTTTATTCTCTTTCCTTTTACTTTTTTCCTCTAACTTTCCTTTTTAAATCAAACATACCATTAGAGGTAAGAAGGGAAAAGAGATAAATAATATATATGATTGATGATATATTTATGATAATTAAGGATAGATAGATTGAGAGAGAGAAAAAAAATGTGTAATGGGTGAAGCAACTGTTTAGGTAGTGAGAGAATCATTACATTTTTTTTTGGAGAAAGAGAGAATTATTACTTAAATGTTATTTTATACTTTAATTAAAAACATAAAACTGTTAGATAGGCAATTAATAATTAGTGACACTCCTCAAATAATAAACTTGAACAAAAAGTGTAGTAAACCATAAAGAATAAGATATTAGACATTAACAGTAAGTAATTGCGGATTTCAATAATTTTGAGATTAGAGAATTGTCATTACAAATAATCTGTAAGTTGTGACTGTAAAATTATATATATATATATATATATATATATATATATAGTTATAGGCATAATATTTGTTTTTCTAAAATTTAATATGATAAATAATGTACTAGTCTGGAGACGGGTGGAGTGGGGTAGACACAGGATCCATACTTATATTCATCATTACAAATATTTAAATGAAAATTAAAATGAAGTGACCCATGTTATGCATGGATAAATAATTTTTTTAATAATATATGAAAAAATTAAAATAATGATTAAATAATATTATATTATAATATAATGTTAAATTTCGTTTTCTACAATTTAGCTATTACTTTTCATTTTTTTTAATGTATATTCATTACATATATAAAAATTAGGATGAAAATTTTAGTTGTCAATTTTCTCTCAAATATCACCATCTCATTATCTTTTTCCAATTTCTTTTTTTTTTATGTTAATATATGGATCTAAAATTTTAGGATGAAAAACGTTTATTGGGTAATAATGCTAAAGTTTTTAATTTTTGTTATTACAAAGCTAACGTTTTTAATTAGTATGTAGAAATATAATTCTTAAATTGATTTCAAATGAATGTAATTTTGTATTCCGTTTAAATTGTATAATTTTGGTGCTGAAATTTG
>PYAF01001810.1:125309-142750 GCA_007407185.1 Glycine tomentella
GATCGCCTAAATACCTCTTGATTTATTATTATTATTATTATATATATATATAATCTATATTTACATTCTATGTTACTTTTTATACAAAGTAATATATACTTAGAAAAATATTAATATAGGAGTAATTGTGTTTTAACACACAAAAAATTGGATTTTTTTATTTTAGATAAAATATGATGTTCCATTGATAAGTACTACTTTATTAAGTAAAAAATGGAATTGATTTAATTTATAAAGATTTTAAATAACATTAAAAAAATGAGAATTGTAATTGTAGGTAACCTAAAAGAAGGATTTAATTTTATGGATTAAAAACTTGTAAGAAGAAACTTTATTGGAAGAGATTGAACCCCGTTCAATGATCTCTCCACTTCAAAAAGATTAGATTTTATTTGTCGGCAACAAAAAAAATCGTTTTTAGGAAGGCAAATAAATATCTTTTGTAAGATGGTATCCAATCAAAAAAGAAAGTTGAGAGATTATTTGAAAAGACACAATTATACATTAATTATAGAAGAGAAACTACAAGTGTGATTATGCCAAAAGCATAAAACAACTGCATGTTTAACTGTAATTTTTTGTTGAGAAATAATATTTATCTTTAAAATAAAATATTCAAACCACTGTAAAATTTTGAACCTAAAAAAAATCAATCCGCTTTTCAATTAGGACGTCCTTAAACTAGTATTGTTTTTTTAATTAGGTTGTGACATGGACTAATTAAAAAATAAATACAAATTGAGAGATTTAATTAAAAAAATAGTTCAAGAAACTAATTAAAAATTATCAAATAATTTAGAGACATGTATATGATTAAATTTTAAGAAAATGAATAATAAGAATAAGAAATTAACTCTTTCAATTACTTTGAGAGTAACTTGATTCATCCTTTGTATGCAGTATATGTAAATAAATATGTGTATATATAAATACAAATATGTGTGTAGACTAGTTGGACCAAATATGACCTATCCAATTCCAAAATGAGAAACATGTGAATCAATTACAACCTCTTGATAATTTATTAAGTCACTATTATAACTACCAACAAAACTATCAGAATAGTTGCATGTGAATAAAAAGATGAATAAATCGAGTTTTTATACTTTTATTATTCACAAACTACTGTTTTCTAAATTTATTGATTTTATAACTTAAAAGTTATATTAATGATAATTTTTTATTAATTAACAGTGTAATTTATATTTACACTGTATATTAAACTTGAGTAAAAAAAATGATCAAATTTTGTTATATTTACACTGTATATTAAACTTGAACATTTCACATAATCATGTGACCTATGATATTGACATGACAACCAATTGAGTTATATTTATATTACTAAAAATGATCGAATTTTTTTGTGGAACTAAAAATAGACATAGGGATAAAATTTTGTTGCAGTATTTTAAAACTGCCAGAAATTTTTTAAAAAAAAAATTGTCAAATGAATGTCACATCGACAACAATAGTCCATGTAACATGCACGTCACATGCCTATGTAGACTATATCTTATTACTTAACAATCCAAGTTAATAGGAGAGACTAAAAATGAAATAGAAAATTTATAAAAATCAAATGGTTAAAATATTTTTGAAGGATTGAAAGTTAAAATTTATATAAAAATAGAGACTAAAATGTTAATTAACTTTGTCCAAATAATAAACATTGGATTATCCAGTCTTATTTCTCTCTCATTTGCCGCATCTTATTATTTGGGGAAAAATATAAATAACTTAAAAGAGAAAAAACTACTTTATTTTTATTTTAATTATTGAACAAGATTACCCAAACACCTTAATGAATTTATGTTTTTTTACTGCAATGAATTTATGTTAAGCCTACTAAATAATGCGATTCTACTCTCTATTTTATAAAATTGACATAATAATAAATAATATATCAAAATATATATTATTAACATTCTTCTATGTTGAATTAAATTATAATAAAGTAGATTTTGTTTTATAGAATTGCATATGATTCATTACAATCCCCCTACCCCAGCTCAAATATACATGAATGAAGGCTATTCAAATTATATTTGTATTGCATAAACTATATTGAAAGTTGAACCTATATTGATATTTAAAATTAAATCAATTGAAAAATTAATAAATAAAAAAACTAATACTTGCGCATGTCTTCTTTTGAAGTAAAGCTGCTACCCAACAACTCATTCGCAGAAATAGTCTCTGCAATCGCCTTTTCTTGTTTCATACTCTTGCTAAATCACATTCTAAAGCCATTCCTAATAGGTAATTATTTGTTTATAGAAATCGTAGAAACTAATATATCATAAACTTATATAATATATTTGGTTCGTGCAAGATCTCATGTTCCAACTAATAAGGTAGGTAGTTTTTTTTAGTAATGATAATTATTACATAACAATAAGATTCATCATACTTGGGAATAATTTTTTCAAGGATCAAATATCTAATAGTGTTAGTTGTTAGGTCGGAGCTTAATATGTACTTTATATATTTCTACTCACCATTAATTTTATATCACTAATGTAATATATTAACTAGTTATCATTAGATTAACTTTTCTTGGTAAGTTTACGGGGGTCTATACCAAAAATATTAGACATCGTATTAACTTTATATAATTATATATACTTTACATCAATGTAATTTATCCAATATATATACATATAGAGAGAGGATTTGTTGACACTAAGTATAAATTGTTAGACTCATACTATATCTAAACCACTAATAAAAATTAATCTTACTGATGTATTTTGTGAAAATTAATTAGATAATTTTAATTAATTAAATAATTTAATTTGATTTAATTGATTATTTGATTTATTTAACTTTTGACTTTAATTATTTATGAAATTATTAAAAGATTAAGTTTTTACATTTTTTTCGTAACAAATAGTAAAATATATACTATTAAGTTGATTTCTAATTATTTCTTTAACAATTATTTACTTTTTGATTGAAAAATTAACTAACTCGTTTAATTTAAAAGTTAAATGGTAGACATTTAATTAATTTACATAAATTATATAGAAAAATTAAAAAAAAAATATTACCTTCATAGTTAACTTTTGAATTGTAAATGAATAATGTCTGTAAGTAAATAATCATTAAAGTAATAATTTAATGATTATTAGGTTTTATGTGATTTAAATTAGATGAATCTAATTAATTACTTATTGAATAAACTTTTATCATAAGAAGATTTATATTATAAATTTAATTATAAAATTTATTAAAATACATTAGATAACAAACTTAATTATAAAAGTTATTGAAATTCATTAAAGAAAAATTATTTTAATAAATCACACCAAAAAATTATTAAAATAAATGTAAAGAACTCAAAATAATCATATACTACTTTTATATAGTTAAACAAATTCCTCGTAAACTGTTGTTAATGACTACAATTAAATATGTCCGGGTCCTGCTAATGTCACTCCTATCCTATCAAAAGAAACTTGGCTTCTTTCCTTTGTCGTGCGAGTTGCTGAAATTAATTTTATTTATAAAATATTAAAAATACTTGTTAGTAATTTAAGTATATAATTGTTGGAAAAATTTTATCAATTAGTCAAAATGATTTAATTAATTAATTAATTTAAAAATAAATGGTTAATCACAAAAAAACATGTCAAAATTAATATAATTATATATATATATATATTCAATTTACTATGGGAAAATTTGTAAAGTATTTTGTCAATGATTTCTATAAATAACTAAAGCAGAAAGTTAAATTGATTAAATAATCAATTAAATCAAAACAAATGATATAATTGATTGATTAAAATTAGTAATTTATTATAAAAAAAGTATTATAAACGGCAATACTAACGATTTGGATTTGTTGTAAATCTTTACACTTACGTCTAATGTCAACACTATAGAAAAAATTGGTAAATATTTCGTTTGAAATTTTTGATTTAGCCACGGTTTGTTTGGATGGAATATATTTTGTTAGAAATGTTTAAGTTAGTGACGGATTTTTTGAAATATATTTCGTCGGAAACATTTGAGTTAGCGATGGAACTTTTCGACAGAATATATCATTGCAAAAAAAAGCGAATTTTCGACGGACTAAATCCGTCGCTAATAGCAAGTTTCCGTCGATAAATTGAAATTTCCGACGGATTTCCAATGGACAAAAAATTGTCGGTAAAATGGTCGTAGGAAATTCAAGTCGACGGATTTTTTGGTCAGTCGGTAATTTCTGACAGAAATATCTGTCGGTAATGATCCATTGGAAATTTCCGACGGCTAATTCCGTCAGAAATACACGTATGGGACTACAACAAGCGCTTTCTACGTCGGTTATTTAACCCCTACGACGTCAGTTCTAAAACCATCTTTGAATCTGGTGTCGTGGAAAGTCAATACCTTCTAAGACGGTTTAATCGTCTTAGAATTTTATTTTAAGAAAAAAATTGATGATTCTAAGACGGTTTTTCGCAGAACCGTCTTAGAATATGTTTCTTTTAAGTTTTTAAACATAATTTTGCAATTGGATTCAACGTTTTATGAATGGCATTCAAAGTTTTTAACAATGCTGTGTTCCAAATAGTTAAGAGCTAATAGCATTCAAAAACTAATGAGCAAAAGTAACAGCAGCATCAAAATGTACATGGCAAAGCATAAACTTCAAGCACATGTACGCTGCCAAGAACTTCAGGCAATTAAACTCTTCTCACCATGGCACAATCAGCTCTTGTTAAATAATTTCAATAGAATGAGATGCAACTGTCAATTCAGTTCGAACCTGTGTGAGCAAAAAGTAAGGACGCATTTGTGCCTCCGAAACCAAAAGAGTTTGACATAGCAACTCTAATTGGCATTTCTTCTGAAGCAGACAATGGCATGAAGCCATCACGAAACACAGGATCTAGCTTAGTTAAATTAAGAGTTAATGGAGCAATACCTTGTTACAACAAGCATCATAGAAACCATTTTATTATATTAAGCATACAAGGTCTGACTCTTAGATTAAGCACAAAAAGTACAATATTATGTGCAAAAATGCTTCCCTACAAGTTGATGCAAGTGGGCAAAATAAATAAATAAAAACTGCTTACATGCCGTATTGCCAAAACTGCAAAAATTGCTTCAATAGCTCCAGCAGCGCCTAGAAGATGACCAATAGCACCCTGAAAAAATTGCTACAGTTAATCATTGTTCTCCCCATCCAAATAAAATCAAAACTAAATGGCATCTAACATAGGTGAGAGCAAACATCTAAGAAGCAACCAACACTTGGATTATATGCTCAATCAGAAAAGTACATAATTTGTTGGTCATAAAGCTTGCTTTACCTTTGTGGAGGAGAAAGCATATGAGCTTGCACGGTCAGAGAACATGGTTTTGATAGCATTAGCTTCTATTGCATCACCTATATAAAGGATACGGGTGAGATAATTTATGACAATAGCACAAACTCGCATAGATGAAATATTCAAAAATAATAATATTCAAGCTTAAATTGCTGGAATCAGTAAAGGTCCACTTCACTTGCCTAAAGGTGTAGATGTAGCATGTGCATGTAATCCACTTCAAAAGGATGAAAACCTGACTGCATATCATGAAAAAGCAATCATTTAAAATGATCATCTAGACTATGGAAAAGCCTAATGCAAGAGTAAAAAAAATACAATATGGCACAAGAATTTACCTTATAATTATTAAGACTTAATTTGTGCTAAATAAGCATCTAGAACACTCAAATAATAAATGCTAAAAGCAGTGAAGTATCTACCTAACATCCCATAGCCACGAACCTCTACATAGATTTTGGCTCCTTGTTTTTTTGCATGCTCAAATTCCTAAAAGATAGGAGAAACAAATAAATGCAAAGATCAAATATTATAAATAAAGTAGGTCAAGAAGAATTGTAGGGATAAATGATAGATACACAATAAATTTCTTAACCAACTTCCAAGACCAAGACTCTAGAACCTTCACCTATCCTGAGTAAAAGTATAACTTTGATGTAAGCAGCAAGACAAACAAACCATGAAAACCAATAATTTGTGGTCAGACAACAAACACATTATTATAATGAGAGACAAATCTACAACGTTATTATACTTACACAAACCCATCTCGACCACTATCAAACGGCCGTGACTCAAGTTAGGATATAAAGTAGAACAAATAAACAAACTGGAATGGTTTTAAGTAGTTCTTGCAAGCTAGTTGTTACCTCTTTCTTTTTCAAATCTGCCAAGCTTGACTCAAGTAACCTATGATAATTGGTATATCCACAAATAAGAGCAGAACCCCTTGGTCCCATACCATGTTCTTGGGCGGCCTGATTCACAACAATGAACACCAGGCAATAAGCTCAAGCTAGGAAAACAGTAGAAATAAAATACTCATAAACTAAAGCTCAGTAAGAAGACACCTAAAAATCATTCAAAATTTGCAACCACACCTTTGCAACAGCCTTTCCAATAGTTGGATGGGAACTCGGGCCTAGATAATCATTTCCAAAAGACAAAATTAATTTTTTAAACTTCTCATAAGATGCCCTTGCTTCATCATCACCACCAGTTGCTCTACAAACAATCTCATCACCTAATCCCACCAAGAAAAATAGAATTTCAAATTATCATCAATAATCACTAAACAGAACAAAACACATTATGTTCAATACACTCACATTTATGCAGAAAACCGAAATGTAGTGGAATCAGAACAAAACGCATTTCGTTGAACACTTGGAACGCACCATCGTTCACCCCGAATTCTGGGTGGTCCTCAGCGTGTGCGTGGGTGCCGTCATCGTCCTCATCCTCTTCCTCATCTTCGTTTGGCTCGCCTTCAAGCGCTCCAAAACCAACCCCGTTTCCATCCCCGCCGTCTCCAAGGAGATCCAAGAAATCAGGCTCGACCACGCACCCAATCTCAACCTCACTCTCCAACCCGAACTTGACCCCATTCCTCCCACCGAAGAGGAAACCAACCCCCTCAGCTACCACAGAATCCAATTCGAGATTGGGAAGAACCACCGAATCTCGTACCCCGAACGTCCCTTGGTTCGCTCTAGCTCCAATGACCCCTGCAGCAGCGAGGTTTAGCTTCCCACCGTCATTCTAGAAGTTTCTCACTTAGTTTCAAAATAAAGCTGCTTCTTTTTGTGTTTGAGAGAGAGAGAGAGACAATACAAAGGAAAAAGGATGAGAAGACAAAGAATTTGCTTTTATTTTCTTTTCCTAATAATTCACGTGCTGACTCACGAGACTTTTAGTATGCTTCTTGCTCTCCTTCACGTGCCAAATAACAACATTTTCGATGGAATTTTGTTAGTGGGAAATTTTCCATCGGAAATACAGCTTTTTTTTGTAGTGTATTCCGTTGGAAATGATTGAGTTCGCGACGGATTTTACAGACTGAATATATTATGTCGAAAACGTTTGAATTATACATCAAACTCTTTATTTTGCATTATAAACCCTCTTTTCTTTGCATTTATAAACTTTCTTTACTTTGCTTTTATTAACTCGTTACTTTGCATTTATTCGATCGGGCATGCTTTCCACTTTTATTGATATTTTTAATATTTTTTATAAACTAATAATTTTTTTTAAAAAAATGTAAAATGATTTTGTAAATTAAATATTTTAAACAAGTTCCATTTTCTTTTATAAAATCATTTTAAATGAATTCCTTCACACTAGGGACGAATTCAAAAATAGGTAAGTGTACGACTGACAAGTAAATAAAGACTTTTTTTTTCCATCATGTGTCAAGAAGTAAATATGTTTGATTGAAAAAAGTATTTGATATATAATGATGGATTAAAACCCAATAAGGTCCAATATGACTTTAGTGTAACATATACACTAACTAAAGCTTAATAATTAATTAAAAGTTACTAATGTGTGTTTTTGTGTGATACACAGGTTGATAAATTAATACTTTTTTATTTTATAAAAATGAATTTAAGATTAAATATATTTTTAAAAAATAGTAAAATTAATTATATTATGAGAGAAAGTCATGCACTAACATATATAAATGTGTACTATACTCTAACCTTTTTTTAAGATATCACTTTTATTTTGAGATACCAGTATCATTTAATTATGTAAAAGAGTCAAGGTCAAGTTTTTTTTTTTTTAATTTCATATATTTCCTTTTTAAGCTCCTTTTTTAATTATCTTGTATAAAAATAATTGTTATATAATATATTGATAAAGTTATAAAATAATTTAAGAAAAATTAATGAAGATAATTGAGTTAGAATTAAGATAGGAAAAATTAATAAAAATAAATAAATTATAATTTCCGATTAGGGGATCGAAATAGTCGTAGATTCTATTTGGCTCAGATTGAGAGGTTCCGATTAAAAAGTATGAGATGATCTTATCTGTGTTGCATAAATGAATTAAACTTCTAGCCTAGCAAGAATAATCTTCTGTTTGGTACAAATCATTTTTAGTAATTATTTTGATTTGATATGGTTCATGTATTCAAGGTATTCAATTGCAAACTTAATAATTCTTATTTTTTGTACGCTGTCTCTTGAATCCACAACTCATTTGATTCATGATTATGATTATGTCATAAGTTTACCATAGAAGTCACTTCAACACAATAAATATCTAAATATGAGGCCTGTCTTTTGTTTTACTTTTTAGACTTCAGTTTTTAATAGTAGCATAACATCTATTTAAAGCTTGGAACATTTTGATGTTTAAATTTCTGCCATTTATAATTTGCTTGCATGCAATGGTGGATCTAGGATACTAGATCAATGAGGACAATTGAGAATAGTGGGTTCAAATATATAAAATTAGGGGGAAAATATAAAAATATTAAATAATTATATGTAATTTTTTAAAGTGAGAGGGGTGCATGTGCACACCCTCACTATGTTGTAGATCTGCCACTACTTGCATGTATTTTGAATTTATAGGTTCAATTTCTACTTATAACTTTAGAATTTTGTAACTTTTTTATTTTTTTGCTAAAATAGTTTCAAAATATAATAATAATAATTCACACCTTCAATTTAAAGGTTAATGTGATTTGTTTTTTTAGTGTATTAATTAATTAAATTTTACAAAACTTAATAGTTAAAGCGCACCCATCACTCCTCACTCTCACTCTCACTCAGACTCAGCACTCTGGCGCACACGCAAAACCTAAAGCACGTATCAGTCCCTTTCTCAGTCACTCACTTGGCAAAAAAGAAGTGACGACGGTTTGCCCATTTGGTGCTTCATTGACAACAACGACCTTGGCGGAGGACAGGATTTCTGTCGCTCTTGGAGTTTGTGTTGGGCAGAGTAGTTTCCCTGCATTGCGCTGGGACGCAAAACCCTTGCAATTAGCACCACGACACAATCACACACCTCAGAGACGCCACCATAATCAGGTTTGTGTCTCTTTTGTTTGACTCTCTTATTGAACTTTGCTTCTTCTTTTTTTGTGGTTGGGGAAAATACCTCTCTTAATGCAGGTTGTTATTGTTGTTTTTGTTAGATTTTGAGCATTTTGTATTTTGATTCATATTTGTTGGCAGCTGAGAGCTGAATCTGATTTTGACGGGTTTGTAAACTGAATTGTTGGGGTCTTGGGATATTCGTGTGTTTGTTAGTATGAAATTGGCACTTTTTGAATCTGGCATTTTTTTAATTATCAATTACAAGTTTTTTGGTAGGTATTTGTGTCAATTATCTATTATAAGGTATGGTAAAAAGGTGCTCACCATTTATTATGGCCTCAATTTTTGTGCAGGATTCTGACTTTTATAAGCGATCAATTGTAGAAAGTCCAGCAAAAGTTGCACTTGAGGAATCATCTCACATGTTTGAGAATCGTGGTATCCAGATGCTTGGGCAAATATGGCATGGTTCGCGCAATCCTCGAGCTATCTTATTTAAAGTATTAGTAGATACTGTAGGTCTTGAAAGTAGGCTTATCTTTGTCACCACCTCAAGATCCTAGAATTTTCATTGCTTGCTAGTGCTGTGATTTTCTTAAAGTGACAAACAAAAAGGAAATGAAGAGGAACAAAAGTTTTTCCTTACTCTTTTTCCTGTCCTTGTTGGTGATTATCTTTGTCACCTTGTCTATAGTTTCTGTGGAATCAAGGAAGACAGACATCAAGAAAAAAAATTCACAAACGTCACAAAGGTGGTCACACTCGAGGGTCACATTCTCCATGGCCAATGCTAACCCTTCAAGGGAGCCACCTTTGATGATTTGTCTTTTGGCACCAAGGATAATGGAGTTTCTCATGATTCAGAGGTAAAGAAAGAAAGAAATAGATATTAAGACATTAAAGAAAATTAGTGAGTTTCAATTGCTAGAGTTATAACATGCATTGTCCAAAATGTTTATATAAATCAGGCACTTCTAGCTGCATGGAATGGTGCATGTAAAGTTGCTGGTGCTACAGTAAAAATTCCAACATGACTCAAGTTCCTCATCAAACCTGTTACTTTACAAGGCCCTTGTATGCCTGACCTTACTCTTCATGTTCTCTTTCACTTCTCACTCTTTTATTGGTTTTAAGTAGTACGTCTTGTTTGGATAAATTTATCTATAAGCTTTTTTTTATTCATATGAATCAAAAATATGTACCAAGGAGTTTATAATACTTACGTATCCTACTCAATCAACTAAGTTAGACCTTTTGATTATTTATAAGTATTTATAGGAAAAAAATAAAAATAAAAATGAAATAACCTTGTTTCAAAAACAAAAAATAGCTTATTCATAGATCAAAAATAAGTTTTTAGAGAAAATTTTTACAAATTAACTTATGAATTACTATTAGCTTATAAAATAATATTTTTTTCTTTTTCTTTTTCTACAAATACTTATCAAAAAGTTTATTCCAACATAACTTAATTAGTCTCAAAATAATAGTTTACAAGAGCTTTAGAATAAAAAGTATAATTTGTATTTGTATAGCATAATATACACGCACACACAAACAATATTTTATGTGGCATTTTCAAAGTTGTATGTTTAACATGTTAGTGCAAATTAAATTCTAATAGATAGATGGAACTCTGATGGCACCTCCTGAAGTATATACTGCCCAAAATCTAGTTTGTTTCAGTGGATAAATTTCAAGAGGGTGCAGAACTTCACCATCAAAGGTTCTGGCACTGTTGCTGGCCAAGGCTATAACTGGTGGAGCTCCTTGAAATTTTATGACATTCAAGTAAAATTACCAGAAAATAACAAATTCAAGAACATGTGATAAAGTTAATAAAAATTTCAAACACAAGTAACTCCCTTTGTATTCATGATGAATTCTTGCAGAAGAAAAGTGACTCCAAACATATTCCTAGCATGAAACCAACCCTAAGATTTTGTCTGACAATCCAACATACTAATTTGCTTCTAATTTTGTCTAGTCTAAGAATAGTTTGGATAAACTTCTCAGTAAACATTTTGAAAAAAAAAATAATTGGGATTTAACAATATGGGTTACTAATGAGGACTAACCTTGGGAAGATTATCTATGTATTTTTCTGGGATGTCCATTTCTGCAAGAACACTATCGTTTACTATCATGGCAGCCTTATGAATTTGATTAGCACAATCCTTTTTCTCTATTTGGTGCTTTCTTGACTTGTCAGAGAGGCTACCAAGAAGAACACAAGGAACTGGCAGTCACCATTTGTCATCTTTCCTTGGAACAATTTATCGAAATGAGGCTCCGCATAATCGACTTAAATTACCTGGTATGTTCTCTGCATACCAAAATTCAGTGTCCTAGAAAGTATCTAATATTTCCTGGAAACAATGTTATGTTAATAGTTTTAGTAACAAGAAGTGTTGGTAACTAAGATATTACAAGTAAGAAGCAATTGGGATTTGTCTTACTATGAACTTGTGTCAAGCTTCTACAGTGCAGGAAGGTTTACATATATGTCTGAATAAAGACATGACATTATGAATTAAAATTGTATAATTAAATTAATAAAAAGTCAAATTTATTATTTAAAATATAGAGAAACCAAATTTACAAAATACTATAGTACACTCCTCACTTCAAAAAAATCAAATCCATAAGTTACTCTCTTTGCATATGCTTGCATGACATCTTTGCTGGTGGAATTGATGCAGTAGCAACTGCCATAAATTGGGCAATGGTAGAGAGCCAGAGATGATAAGAGATCCAAGAGTGATGAAGAAAACACAAATGAGGTGAGAGAGATATTCAGTATCAAAGGAAGGGTTGACGAAAGTTGCATGCGTTGTGGCTAGCATGCTAGTTAATTTTGTTATGAGTCTTGTAATTGAGACCAACTTGAACCCTTTGTTGAGTTTGTCAATTATATATACTAATTATTTTATTTCCCTTTATCTTTGTTACTATATGGCTCTTTTTGCAATAATTAGTAGCAGTGTAGGTGTGATTTGGTGTTTGAAAAAGGAGTGGTTTGAAAGTAAGTTTAATGAAACACTACTGTTAAGGTTTGAATGAGTCTTTCCTTTTAGATTTTAAACCAAGTAAACGTGAGTTCACCCCTTTTGTGTAAAAAATGATGAATAACTTTGTTGTACATAACTAGCATTCTCCATAAATATTTGGCATTAACATATAGTTGAAGTACTTGTTTCCAAATAAATTATAAGCTATGTGGGTTTAGTGACTGTAAGTATATATGTTTGCTGGTGCCATGTGAACAATGTAGATTTTGTGCAGGAATAAGGCATTCTCGCAATCTTTGGTTCGTTAGAATTACATGCATTGAGTAATTTATGAATCCTGGATAAGTTGTGTTCATAGTTAATTGATGTGACTGTGGTAGTAAATATGATGACTTAATTTTTTTGTGATATGCAACTGTGTTTTTGATATGTGAATGATGGATGAATTCCTAGAATAACTCTTATTTATTAATTGTTGGTAGCTGAATGTGCGAATGTGTGAATGAAGATTGATTGTATTGAAAGAGTTGTTTGTTAGGTAATTTCTGATGGATTGATCGGTGAGAAATTATTAACTGATTTTTCCGTCGAAAATTACTGACAAATATATCCATAGAAAATTACTGATGAAAAAATCCATTGATAATTTCCGACATAACTTATCGACAGAAAACAAAAATTCATCGATTAAATTTACTATGATCATTTTACCAACAGATTTTTTTGTTCGTCAGAAATTCATCGAAAATATTAAGTTACCGACGATTTTGGACATTAGCAACGGATTTTGAATGTTAGCGATAAATTATGTCCGTCAAAAATACCAATTTTTTTTTAAGTGCAACAAGTGTGATGTCTCTCAGTATTAATGCTTGAGGCTATGTGAAACATCCAAAAATAAATTAATTAGGCATATTGCGCTCACGATTTTCAACCTCGATGAATATTTAAGGGACTGTAATCTATTGTAATAGATCAATCGAGGCAGACCTTTGACCTTAGGCCGAATTATATTAATGTGGATCATCTCATTTAGGACTGGTGGATATTGACCCTTTGACTCAATGAGAATAGCTAGAAGTGATCCCATTAATCACACTAAGTCACGGAAAGGAGAGTGTAAAAGGATTTCTCGTTAACTCCTTAGCATGCTTCCGCGTACATGAATATATATATATATATATATATATATATATATATATATATATATATATGGTTTTGGAATAGTCAGAATATCTGAATGTTTTCTGCAGTATTGCCTAATGACAATGACTGATTTGTATTATGTGCATGTGTTTGAAAATTTGCATGGTTAGGTGTGAGTCCGGAGGAAGCCACGAAAGCTATAGTCGCTATAACCGCATTGACGAGCTGACCGAATTCAATATTTTTTTCTGGGTCAAAGATTGTGAGTGTGGGTGTTTTTCAATTTTCAATTTGTAATATATTTGTTCTTAATCTAAGAGATTTTTTTTCCACAATAAAAATTGAATACATATTCTTTTGATAAATAGATTATTCCTAAATAATATATTTAATTAAGAAAATAAAACAATTATCATTAGATATTTAATAAAATAAAATAAAAACAAATTCTTAGAAAATCAAATACCTGGAAATCGAGGCTTTCAATCGCTCTATTTTCTATGTATTCATCAATTTATTCCGAAACAGTTGGCTAGATTAACGTAATGCTAACAAGTCATGTGAGGTTGGTGATGTATCCCTTAACGAGTGCAAATACCTCTTTTCATGGAATGCCACTGAACCTTACCGTTTTATACCCTTTTTGCTTTTTTCTACTGTGGTATATGGAAAGTTTCCATTAAACGTAGCATGCCAAAGCTCAAGTTTAATTTTCAAAACTTTTAGTTAAACCAATTGAACTCGTTTAAAATATTCTGGTATTTAAAGTAAATTAGCAATTAATGTAAACCCAACCCGTTGACCATGTCATCTTTCCCCTGTGCATGCGCTACGTATACTTTAGGTCCAATTGAGACCACATATCCGCTGCCAACCACATTGATTCAAAATCTTGCTCCCTATGTTCGCTAATCGTCCCTTAGGTTACGAGAAATTATTATTCGATCCATGATTATTACATCAGTTATGATCCCGACTAATATTCGTATAACACACGTGGAAAATCAAACTCACTAATAATATATATGACTATGATTAACGGTCTTATCCTTTAATAACATAATGGGATAAAATTTAAAATCCTCCTTAATCCTGATCCTGATCCTGATCCTGAACGGATACTCTTTTAGTTATCCTTAACATGTTCTCTAATTAATGCATTTTCACTAGATCATGAATGTGTCGGGAATAATCACTATGCAACATGGAATTGCTAAAGAAGCAATATATGTTTATCTGTAGTGGGCCGGGGCTCCCTGATCTTAAATCATATTTTTTTTCATTTAAAAAAAAGGGTAAATAGTCATTTTATGAATGTGTAAGATGTTGATAAATCTATCCTTCAAAGATGGAAATTCAAATTTTTGTCCCTAGATGTGAAAAAAGTGTGACAAATATATCCCTATGTTAACTTTCGTCCATTACCGTTAATATCAGGGATGAATTTGTTAGTGCACTACACATTCCAGGATGAATTTGTCAGTTCTCTATCCAAAATATAATTTAATCTTCATATTCTCTCTTTTTTAATCATTACAAGCATAACATTATAATAAACACTTAAAAATTAGGAAAACAAGCATAAGTTAAAACAAACGTAATAATAAGCATGATATTGATTAATAAACATAATTTGATTGTTGTTCTGAAATTTCTATTATAACAATATTAGATAATAATAAAATCAAGTTGAATCTCATTTTTTTATAAGGATTAATTTAATGACTGTGTATTTTAATTTGTTCGAGCCTCATATTTTGGGTAAATATTATAAGTAAAAACAAACATAATAATAAACATAATATTGATTAATAAGCATAATTTGTTTGTTGTTCTAAAATTTCTATTATAACAATATTAGGTAATGACAAAATCAAGTTAGGTCTCATTTTTTTGTAAGAATTAATTTAATGACTGCATTTTTGTTTGGGTCTCATATTTTTGATAAAGTATTGTCACATTTGAAATTTCAAAAAAAAAATATGAGATAATACTTACCCAAAATATGAGACTCAAACAAATTAAAATATACAGTCATTAAATTAATTCTTACGAAAAAATAAAACTCAGTTTGATTTTATGATTATCTAATGTTGTTATAATAGAAATTTCAAAACAACAAACAAATTATGCTTATTATTATGTTTGTTTTAACTTATGCTTGTTTTCCTAATTTTTAAGTGTTTTATTGTAATGTTATGCTTGCAATGATTAAAAAAGAGAGAATATGAAGATTAAATTATATTTGGGTAAAGAGCTGATAAATTCGTCCTTAAATGTGTAGTGCGCTGACAAATTCGTCCCTAATATTAACGGTAACAGATGAAAGTTAACGGAGGGATATATTTGTCACACTTTTTTCACTTTCAGAAACAAAAATTTAAATTTTCATCTTTCAGGGACAAATTTGTCAGCGCCTTACACATTCAGGGACGAAAATGATTATTTATCCTTAAAAAAATCAAAATAAAATATTATATTATTTAAGGAATCCAAGTCTAATTTTACTTGGATAAACACTTGATGTTAGTTATCTAGCCTATTTAAATAAACGTCTTATAAAAATAAATGCTTGTTTGGAACTGCACTTCTTACACATAAAATCGTGTCAATTAGGTGAAATAGGTTAAAGCTTGAACTAGGAGCTTCCACTTTGATGCAAAAAACTGCATCATGGATGCAGAAACAAACACACCATAAAGTTGGTATGATTGATAGATAATCATACTTAACAGTGGCGGAACCAGGAATTTTATTGAGAGGGGACGAACATAAAAAAAATTATATCATAAATAAAAATACTCCAAATACAATACAAATCTAATATTAAAAAAAACTATTACAGAAATTAAAATCACTTTACTTGATTCTTACTCTACGTGTTTTCATATTGTTAAAATCATCTATAATTGAATCTGTGCTAAAACTCAAAACAATTTCTTTTTCAATGTATGTAATCAAAGAATCATTAAGAAATTAGTCTTTCATTCTATTTCGAAGTTTGGTCTTGATTATCTTCATAGCTGAGAAAGATCTTTCAGTAGTTGCTGTAGAAACTGGAAGAGTGAGTACAAGTCACACTCTATTAATAAGAGGGTAAATGATGGACTTTCCAGTTCTTGCTAGCCCTTGACATAATTCAGATGTAGTTGATAAATTAATCAAATCTGGATGTTTAGGAATGTCAAGCTCAAAATGTTGTAACTCCATTTTCAAATGCAATTTTTCCTATTATGTGAAATCTCTAGAATAAAATTTATCAACAAGTTTGCAAATATCATCACAGTTCTTGCACAACATTAACAACCAGAAACAATAGTTTATGATTTTTTTTATTTCAAATTTAACAAAAACGGGTTTAACCCAACATGGTAGAGGGTGCATGTGTAAAAACAAGAGGTACAAATAGCAATTTATTTTATTTTAGAAGAATAACAACATGAAGAAGAAAAAAGAGAAAAAGAGACAAAAAGAAAGGAATAAGGAGATACCTGAAACTCTTCTCTTTCAATGATTTACCAAATGAAACAACTTTTTTGACTCCTTTTGTTCTCTTGGAATTTGTATTTCTTTTTTCTCTTTTGTATTAAGACCTCTCTTTTTTATAGTGTTCTTTCTCCTTCTTCCTCTTTATTTTTTTCCTTTTTATTATTATTTTTGTAACACCCCGTAGTACTCCGGTTGTTACTCATCTTGGTATTAGAGTTTTCAGCGGAAGACTTATTAAAAATTCCTTTTATAGAAAACGTGATTAAATTTTTCCAAAACATTTTCTCAAATTCTTTTCCCAGAAGTTCACATAATACGATACTGCAATGCTAGATTTAACTTAAAGAGTAATCCCAGGCATAACTTAATACAGAAAGCTGAATACTTCATACCTAATTTACTCTTAAGTC
>PYAF01001810.1:146410-170366 GCA_007407185.1 Glycine tomentella
TTATTAATTTAAAATAAAATTGTATTATAAAAAGAATACTACTACCTAATATCAAAATTAATATATGATCATCAAAATTATATATTTAAATAATATGATTGTAAATAACTTAATTCTTAGTTATATGCATTTAGGAACATTAAATTTAGTTAAATTCGACTGTTATTATAAAATTGAATGATTGATCTAATAATTAGAAAAACTTTAAGCGAAGTTTACTAAATAGTATAAATTAGTGAAATTAGTATAAAAAGAAATGTCTTAATTATTATAAATGAATATTTCATCATGAAAAAAATATAATGAAGATGCCATAGTATTATATAATAATAAATTAAATTTAAATGTTAGCATAAGTGTTGGTATTTTTTAATCTAGTGGTCCACGTTCAAATTTTGATTTACCTTTGAATATGTGATAAATCATGTTGGGAGATGAATAACTACTTTGTGTACGAAGATTTGTCAATATTTTTGGTGGGAGACAATTTTTTATTGATACCATGATCGAAAAAAAAAATGAAATTCAAAATTTAAAATTAATTCAAATTAGGATTGATTAAACTCAAGTAATTATTATTGGAAAGATTGAATTAAAATTTTCATTCCTACGCATTATATTATTTTTCACTTTAATCATTAAATAAAATTATTGATTCCTACATTAAAAACATTTAAGAATTGGTCCTTACCATTTGTCAATATAATAGTACAGTATCATATTTTATCGTTATCCTTGACAACATTGTATTAGTTTTTACATGAAAAAGAAATTTACACTTCATTTTGATTTTACAAGAGAAAAGTTCTATCTTTTAGTTCTTATATATTTTAGACACCTTTTTCTTTCTTTGGTCCCTACAAGGATTTTTTTTTAATATCGTTATAAATTCGACAAACAGTGACTAGTGAGAATGGTATTGGTGGGCTGTTGTTTCCGGCACCTCCAAGTTACTTCTTTTACCTCTTTTTTTCCTTTCAAAATAATCCAGAATGTAAATTTTTATTTGGGAATGATTATAAATTTGGACTTGGAATGACCAGTTCCAAAAAAAAAAAAAAAAAACATTTCTAAAAGAGTACAGGAAACAACAACCTTTTGATGTTAAATTAAATTGAACTCTTTATGAATTTTGGTCCAGACGGCTGCATCTAATTTGGGCCTAAACGTAATTTGGATTTTGGTTTTTAAGTTGTGTGGATCAAGGCACTTGCTATTTACATCTCAAGTTTTCCAAGTACACCCATTTATACCCTTCACGAATCACTGCATTTCAAGGTAAATTCATCACTAATTACATCTATTATATACCTTAATTACAAAGCAAAGTATTTGATAGTGATTTCTCTCCTTTAAGCTTGTTCAAATAAACATTCATTTTATAAATCTAAGTTTACAACGTCAACAATTACAAATCATAATGTCTTTTAAGTGAGTTTGTTAACGTATGTTTTTAACTATCGGAAATGCTTTTCCAGAATAACATATACATATTCTAGAAATGTATTTCCTGAACTATGATGATGCATAGTTCCAAAATTACATCTTCAGAATATGTATATTTTATTATGAAAAGATATTTCCAAAGAGAAAAAGGAAGTTCCAAGGGGTGTACCCCTTCAAGGAAAAAGGTTATAATGGATAATTAAAATATAAAAGGTAGGATGAGAGTGCACTTAGCAATGGGTGATATAAATAGAAAGTATTGTGGATCAAACATCTTGCGACATTGTTGGACCTCGCTAGATAAATAGAGGACTAGCAATTGCTTCCTCCACCTTTTTTGGCTTCTAGATTGTTACATTCTGGATTTATCAATCCAAAAGGTAAAAAAATATATCCCATAAACATGCAGGAAACAATTTTGTGCAATTAGTTTGTTGTTGGTAGACAAAAAGTTTGCGCATATTGCTGATAATGAGGAAACTAAGTGTGGACTATTTTCAAGACCACCACTATGGCAGTTGTACACGATGAAAGATCGCGGATGACTTTGGGGCAGTGGACTAGTATTTTTCTTTTGATACATTGTTGTAAGTATATGGTATCTTCGAGTAATGAATTTTTTTTTTTTTTTTTTTACAAAGTGCTATTTGACTTTGCAATTGACACAATTTAATTAAAATTAAATTAGAGAGAAATTTGTTGGAAAGAGATTTGAATTTTTTAGAATACTTTAGAAATAAGAAATTAATATTAAAATTTATGCAAGCAACTAAAGTCGAGAGAAATTGAATAATAAGAAAACTTCTAAGGGGTTCACGCCATGACTTCCTATTTACTTTAATCTCTTTATCTTAATATTCTTATTGTTTTTTTTTTTTAAGATGGATTACTTAAGATAGTCTT
Source organism: Glycine tomentella (assembly GCA_007407185.1). NCBI lineage: Eukaryota > Viridiplantae > Streptophyta > Magnoliopsida > Fabales > Fabaceae > Glycine > Glycine tomentella. Next base: position 148,760 of record PYAF01001810.1, read on the forward strand.
TGTTCTCTTTCAGGATATCTTTAAGGATACTTGGTCTTAGTAAAAAGAGCCTACAAGTGTAGGTACTGAACTAGTCCAGGTTAAAGTGAATCAATATACTTTTCGTGTGTTGTATCCTTCTCTATTGCTTCCTAACTACATATATCTATTGCATTCATATAAAAGCATAACTTTGATATTTTATCAAAGGGTTTTAGCTTTTAGAAACAACATTTGTTTTCGCTGGAACAGAAACCAGAGTCTGTTACAACAGATTCTATTATTTTCGAATAGTAGTTTTCAAAAGCAACATTTGGTTGTTAGAAACTTGGACATTCTTTGTTAGCATATTATTTTTATCCAAGAACTTAAGAAGGAAAGCCTTGTTCTTGAACTTATTACCAAGCAGTAGCTTGAGAAGCAATAATCAAAAGCAAGTTTAATTGTGCACTTCACCTTACAATGCTACTACATATGATTAGAACTCTCATTATCTTTGTCCAATGCATTGTGAACAATGAAGAATTATTTTTCATACAAGTTAACACAATATAAAGACTTTTTCAATTCCCATTGGTCCATTTATACCATTATTACAAAGAAGTCATTACAAGCTCTAGGTATCTTATTCCCAATTTCCCATTACATATAAACCATGTTTTTCATTAAGTTGATTTCAAGAAATTCTTAAACCATTCAACAGAATGTTTTGGGTATCTCTTCAAGTTGTCTTTGTAATCAATGAAATATAGACCAAATCTAGAACTGAATCCAGATTGCCACTCCCAATTATCCAATAGTGACCACACAAAGTAGCCTTGTACATTGCATCCATCTTCACTGTGAACAATCACATTAAAGCTCCATTAGCTTAATAACTTATAGATCTTAACTTATGGGCACCAATTATAAACAGGTATAAATATACATATAAAATACATTACATACGTAATGGAAGCTTGTAAGCTAATTAAGTAGTCATTGTGGTATTTAATTCTTTTCTCATCCTTCAAAGCATCTTTAGTGGAGATTAACGGATCATTTGGATCATCCATCCCTATGACAAGTGAGAGAACATGAGTTAGCTAATTAATAAAAGTGATGGATTAATTAAAAAGATATAATAAAGATTCATTTTATTCTAAATTATGGAATGTGGATATTATATAAAATGTATATTACCAAATAAATTTGTTAGTGTTATAAAAACGTATTGGTACAAGTTGATTCAATTTTAAAATAGATGAACCAAGTTAATGGTGGTTCTGAGTGACCTTTTGAATCAATCATGCATTCAAACTGGAAACCCATTTTCACTTAGCCAGATTTAGAAGGAAACAAAAGACTAAATAATTCACACTAAATTGGTCGAGTCATGCACCAAGTCCTCGTATATCTCTAATTAGAGTATTAAACTTTGTATTCCTTTTTTCACTCTATGTTAGTGATCCTCCCTTTCAACAAGCCATTTGTATATGGCTTTTTCACTCCCCCAATTCATCACATCCCTTAGTTGTGCCCTTATTTTTGGAAGCCAAACAGATAATAAAATAGGAAGTAGTAGTAACTAAGAATTACACAGGAAGAAGAAAGTAAGAGACATGATGAAGAGAAAAATAAGCATTGGTATTTTTTGTAAAAAGAAAAACGAGATGAAAGTGAAAGAAGTAAGAGATAATAGAAAAACATGAAAAAAGATAAAGTAAATATCATTTTGTCAATGATTCAAATTTCACTAATATATTTAAAATCTTTTTTATTAAATGATAATTTATTATCTTTAGTACTATGCAACTTTTTATTTTAATATTTTTATGTTTTGATGGATTACAAGTTGTGAGCAATGTGCTACCTCTGATTGATGAGTTTCATCAAGTTAATTTGATATTTTGATAGACCAGCTAAAAGAAAAATGAAGCACTTTTTATATACTTTATATTAATAATTTTAGAAAAATTAAAACATGCATATACATGTTCACCTGCCTTTACATGTTTTTAATGTGTTTTTAAAAAACCAAACCATTAATTAAACTGGTAAAAGCACCGATTTACTGTTTATTAGTTCAACCACATTTAATCCATGGTCAAATTGGTTGTAATTAAATTCATATTTTTAATATGATATAATATTTATATATTGTTCCTTTAAAAAAATTATATATCGTAAAACATTATAAATGATTAAATTATAAGTTTTATAAAATAAAAATAATAATAATTTATAACATTTATTGTACAATAATTAAGGATATTTGGGTAAAAAAATAATTAATACAAATGAAAACTTGAAAAAAGTCTTATAAAGAGAGAGACAAAATTGACAAAAAAATTCTTATATTTAGGGACATATGTAGTAATTAACAAAATAATTTATACTTATGTGTGATTCTTAAAAAATGTTTTAATTTATGTTTAAAATCTTTTATTTTAAAATAAAAATTTATCTTTCTAAAAATAATATCAATTCAAACAAGTTTTCTACACCAACTTTTTTCACCGATTTTCACCAATACTTTACAATTTTCGACAGTTATGAAATGAGCTAATTTTTTGGATTTAACAAATTGGTCACTAAACCACCAAACCAATTCTCGGTTAGATTGATTGGGGATCAAACTACTCCAAAAATAATAGGATGGGGAATCAAGTTACTCCAAAAATAACTCTTGATAGAGTTATTTTACTCAATAACTCTTTGTATATACTAAATTCTAGTTTTCCAACTATTAGTCACATAGTTAGGGTCATTGCATTCTAGGCATCATTCACTTTGATACTCAATGTCTCCACCATAGTTCTCCACCATAGTTTTGTTCTTAAAAGGCACCTTGGTGAATTTTGGGATGAAGATGTTTACAAACTTTTAATTTAATAGTTGAACCACTGAAATTTAATACAGACGTACATACATACATACATACATACATATACATATATGTATATATAAAGTGTTATTGAGTGAAATAACTCTATCAAGAGTTATTCTTAGTAGACGGTGAGTCTTTAGCTGGATTTCAATCTCATCCATTAACTTCTTTTAATTGTGATATAAATGCTGAAATTGATTGTTCTCATTTCTTATTTTAAGATGTGTTCTCATTTGAAACATCTCAGATGTGTGTTATCTTGTCTTGCAATCCAATGATGTGATATCTTAATAAGTTTATAATCAATCTAAAGTTAATAACATTAAATAAATATTTAGTCTACTAAAAGTGAAACAAAAATACAATTGGGAAATGTAAATACATTTTTTTAGAATTTTAATTACCAATGTAATTCTAAAATTGTACCATCGTAATTGAAAAATGACATATTATAAAACCAATTATGTACAAATGCATGTTTTTCTACATACATATTACATTCTATCTAAAATGCATATATACAAAATGCATTTTTATACTAGTTAGAAATGCAACTCAAAAGGGTAAATGTATCAAATTTTGCTTTAGTTTTAAGATTACCATTTTCTGTGACAATGACTATAGGATTTCCATACGTATGTTTGATGTAGTTCATTGTGTTTCTCATTCCCTGTGGTACTATGTACAACCATATAGAATTTGCCTGCAAGTCATAATTAGAATTTTATCACCATGATTGATAAATTTTAGAGTTTAGAGGTCCAATTTATAATTTTGATGAAAGTAAGCAATTGATTTAGATAAATTCAATGAGAAACTTATGAAACTTAACTAAGTGAAAAAGTTATAAGATAACAAAGATATAAATTGAATAGCTAAAATAATATATAGTGGGTAAGTATCTCAACTTGAATGGTTTGATATTAGACCAATCAAATAATTTGAAGATCAAGACTTTCTAAACACGCCTTAATCTACTTAAGGTCCGACTTAATTCTACAAATCTTACTTTTCAAGTCTTATGGTTGACATGCTAAAAAGAGATATGACAAGAAGTATTTTGTTGGAAGTACCTATTACGTCTAAGTTAATTAGGAATAAAAAATTTCTAGCAACAGTACATTTGTCACATTTGTTTTTCGACCTATCAAAATAGCTTTTCTATTGGAGATATGAGCTTGAAATCAATGTGCATTAAATTAATGGAGTCTATAGAAAATTTTAAGACGTTGTACCTCTCAAAATTTCCAATGAATCTCAAAAGAATGTGTTATGAATATTAAAGTTAAAAGGAGTAAATGTAAGTGGTTTTATAAAATTGTATATGTTAATTCTCTAGTTCTCATTCTTTCATTTTTTTTCCTTCAAAATTCATATTTTTTTAGAGTGAGTGTTAATTATGATTATAAATATCACAACATCTTAAAAAATAGCATTTCAATTTTTTTTTTCTAGTTCATAAACATGGGTAGGGTGGGTGATGAAGAGACTAATATTAAAGAATACTTAGATATTGTTTAAGTTTGGAGAGACCTTTGAAAGAATACTTACAAAGTAAATATATTACTTTGTAACTCAAACCAATCTACAAAGTGGAAAATCCCAACTATATATCAAGGTTGAAAACTTAATCAATGAAAGAAATCTTTTTTGTTTATTTAAAAAAATTTCCTAAATTAAATGTAACTCTAATGGTTTAAGAGTGAACCAATATAAAAAAAAAATATTTGTAGCAATTTTTTCTTAGATCTCTTAAACTATATTAGATTATTCTTTTAGCAATTGGGATTGAATTATGACATTTTATTATAAATGTGTTGAGGAAAGAAAAAAATGATTTCAAAAGAATTTGTCTCAACTTTTGTCGAAAACTTTAAATAATCAATAATTTTTAACTAATTAATGTGTGCAGTTTTGCTCTTGGTATGTTTTTGAAAAAATAAAGTCAATTTGATTAAAAAAAATTAAAAAGTACAATTCAACATTCATTTTCATATGATGAGTGCCTATTTGATCCCAAAGTCTACATGTGATGAAATCCAAAGGATGCTTAACTCATGTTGGTGGGGTGCAAATGGACGGAGAATTTTGATTATATGTAAGTAAAGAAGATGGTGGTATGAATTTTCCAAACATTCATAGCTTTAATCTGGCTATGCTTGGGAAACAAGGGTGAAAATTTATTTCTAACCCCAATGTTATGGTTTTTCAACTCTTCAAAATTAAATACTTCCCTTTAGGGGATTTTCTAGATTCCAATATTGGTAGTAATTAATCCTAGTTTTATCTGGCGTAGCATTTGGAGTTCCTAGGATGTGCTAAGGCTTGTCATGAGATGGAGGATAGGAGATGGTGAAGGAATTAATGTATGGCAGAAACCTTGGATCAGAGGAGCCTCTAATAATTATGTTGGGTTTTCTCCTCTTCCGATCGAGTATGGAGTTATTAAGTGTCAAAGATTTGTTGATACAAGGGACAAAAGAGTGGTATTCAGTTTTCCACCACCTACTGTTTCCCATGTAGCAACATTGTGGATAACATTACTCAAATGTATATTCCTGATGGTGTGGAAGAGAATAGAAAAATATGGAACTATGACAATATAGGAACGTATATGGTGAAATCTGGTTATAATTTGCTGATAAATTGGGTGAAAGACTTTGAGTAGTATAAGGTTGAAGGAGACTGGAAGTGTATGTGGGATCTAAAGGTGCCTCCAAAAATTCGTGTTTCTATGGAAAGCTTGCCACGACTATTTGCCAACTCATTAGATTACAAGCAAAAGGTATTTCTTGCCCAACTACTTGCGTTTTCTATTCTGATGTTATTGAGAATTGTTAACATGATTTTTTGACATGCCCAACGAGTGCGACGAGCATTTGGTAACAACGTAGATTATGGAGTGTTATTGATTTATCTATGCAAAGGGTGGACAACTTCAAGAATCTGGTATTTTTTTTGTTGGCATCTTAAAATGATGAAAAACATGTTTGTTTGTAATGATTTTATGAAGTATTTGTTTGGTCAAGAAGAAAGGAGATGCAATATTGATGCTGCAAAATTTTCACTAGCAGATTGATGCGTGCAAAAGTTTCACTAGCAGATTGGATAACTTCTCAAGTTGTTATAAAAGAAATGTGTCATTCAGATCAACGAGAAATTGTTAATTAGCTGGATTAAACCTCCAATTGGTGTGTTAAAATGAAATACAGATGCATCTTTTTTCAATAATAATAGCCTTATGGAATATGGAGCTTGTGTTAGAGATAGTTTGGCTCAATTTGTAGCTGCAACAACTGATTTTGTTCCAGCATCAATATTAGTCTTGAGGAGAAGCTTATGCCCTCCTAAAGGCTTTACTATGACTTGTTCAACTCAATTTATATTCAGTTAATATGGAATTGGATTGTAAATTGGTGGCAGATCAGATCAACAATGAGGATGAAGACATTTCAAAGTGCAGGATTATTCTTAGCCAAATTAAAACTTTGCTTAGAATGTATACTATATACATTATACATTTTGTTAAAAGAGAGGCCTATGGAGTAGCCCATACTCTTGCTAGGAACTCTACTAGTTTTTCTCAAGCTTACTCTTTTCCTGTAAAGCCTCATTGTATTCATCACATTATTGAAATGGAAATGATCTGATTTCTTGCTGTAAAAAACATTCATTTTTTTATATTTTATATTTTTACTTTTCAATAAAATAATTTTCATAACAACACTAAGTTTTGACTACCTAAAAAGAATATCACATTTATGACTATTTAGTTCATCAAATTATAACACAAATAATAACACAAAGTTGAAGACAAAACAAAAATATTTACATAATTTATTCTTCTTCTTATTATTATTAAAATTATTATTATTGCTCTCATTATTATTGTTATTATTAATGATATCCTTATTATTATGGTCATCTTTCATTATTAATAGTAAAAAAAATCCTTTATAAGTTAAATGATATTACATTAATATAAGTTAAAACAAAATATATAAAAAAGCATTATGACTTATAGAACTTACCCTTTCTCCAATAACACTGGTTCCATTAAATGCTGAAAGGAGTAAAAAACACAAAACAAAACGATCTTCAACTAGGTGCATTAATAAACAAAATATTCAAATGACCTATCAAATGAAAAAGATGGATTAATAAGGTTAAGTTTTAGCTTACGTAAAGTAAGGACGTCGGAGTCTGTAATGTAGTCATGATATGAATTCCCAGGTATATTAGAAGCATAAAGTGTAGTGTAGTGATTGATGCCCACAAAATCTAGTGAACCTTTAAGAAGACTAGCTTGGGATTTAGAAAATTGTGGTAGTCTATTCCCTACTCTACTTTTCATTGAAGTTGGATAATCTCCAAAAACCAATGGGTCTAGAAACCTGCGATGGAAATCAGCCACTTTGATTTTTTTATATATATAAAAAAAAAAACTAGAAACATAAGCTCAAAAGCCAACAAAAGAAAAATCAAGGATATGAATTCATCAATGTTTTTTTTGTTCCTGGTAAATGATTGGTTTCATTTTTGATCTCTAATAAAAAATTGTTAGTCCTTAATAAATTTAACATTTTGATTTTGGTCCCTAAAGCGTTATTATAACAGCTTTATTAAAATACTAGCTAAAAAAACTTAGGGACAAAAAATAAGATTTAAATTTATCAAGGGCTAATAATAATTTTTTTTATTAAGAAATGAAAATAAAATTTAAACATTTATCATAAACCAAAAACAGTCAATTTTTAATATACAAGAATTTACACGCTATTTACCAGCCCAGTTGAAAATCTAAGGCCCGCTGAGTTGCTTCAATATCTTCCTTTGAACTTGTTGCTGGCTCAAACCACATAACATCCAAAGATATACCAATAGATCCACCTTGTATTTTCTGTAAAATAATATCATAATTAGTGCTCAATTCTAACAATTGTACATTAAACGTGAAGAGAGTATACATATGAAAATTTACACTTGCACATACCTAGCTAAAAGAATAAGATGTCATTTTTATTTTTAATTGTTTTTTTACTTTTAAGTCAAAATCTAATTTTGTTTCACATTTTCTTAATTTTTTGAAAGAATGAAAATAATAAATATAATTTAAAATTGAAATTAAAATGATATAAATATAGTTATGATTTTATAAATTAAAATATATTTTAAAAAAAGAATACTTCAGTATTTAGTGAACCTTCAAAATGTATGGAAAATACAATTTGTAAATTTATATTTTATCAATATTTTGCTTACTTTAGAAATTTCATTATACTCACATTTTTATTAGTGTCCCAATTATAATATAATTATTAAAAAAGCAATTGTATTACTCTCCTCATTTAATTTGGCAAGTATTTATTACATTAAGATTTTTTTTTCTTATTTTACCTTGTACTTTTGCCTATAAACATCTGCTACTATTGCATGAGAAATAAGGACATTATGAGCCACAATATAAGGTTCTGCAGAGTTTCCATTCCCACATAAAGAGCATCGTCCAGGAGCCGCAAGTCCAACATCATATCCCATCATAGCAAATGTATGTGGCTCATTGAAAGTGATCCAATGTTTCACTCTATCTCCAAATTTCTGAAAACATATTTCAGCATACGTTGCAAAGTCTTTTCTGTTGCATACAAATGCAAAAGATTCATATGTCACTTCTATTTTATTACTATAAATTATAATAATATTGTGAAGTTAAGCAAAGTTAATAATATAAATGAAATTCCATACATGACCAAAGAGCTAAGCCATCCATTATACTTGTCTTCCAAGGCTTGGGGTAAGTCCCATTGGTAGAGAGTCACATACGGTTCAATTCCTACAAATATATTAGACTCTCCAAAAGTGTGTATGCATACAAATAAATCCATGTTTTACATAAAATAATGACATTTTTGCTCCTACTTATATTAATCTACTTTCAAATTTCTTCATTTATTCTTTTTATTTCAAGGGAGTGATAAAGGTCTTTGGATCTTTCATTAACATATCAATAATTTGTTTAGTATAGATTATGCAAAAATCTTTTGATGACAACTTGATGTTATGGACATATGTAGATAAAACACTTATGTACTAATAATTTGTATTTAGCTATGGAAAACATAATTTATTTTTCAAAGAAGAAAACATAATTTATGATCACATTACAATAATAAAATTTACCTTTGGCTAGTAAAGCATTGATGAGTTTGTTGTAGTGATCTATTCCTACTTGATTAATGTCTCCTGTTCCATCTGACACATTAAATTCATGGTTAGAGTATTTCTTCATTCAATTTTGTAATTTATGTTTTTTTTTAAATTCAATATTTAACATAATCATAATTTTCAAGGTTAATACAAAATATTAAATTAACTTAAATAATAATTTTATATAATAACTAAATAGAAGAATTGCTTGAAAGTCAATTGAAGATGCGAGAAATGGTAAGGTGATCAACAAGGAGTAAAATGGAAAATGATTTCTCATGTTATATATATTTTGTGTAATAGGAAGCCTTACTAGGAAAAATTCGAGACCATGAAATTGAAAACCTATAAGCATCCATTCCCATCTCTTTCATGAGTTGTACATCTTCCTACGTGCAAAACAATCCAAGATTTACATGTAAAATACTTAAAATAAATTATTAAAACATTAATTAAAGATATATATATTCGAGATGTATGAATTTCTTTACATGACCATCTGATACAAGATATTATGTTAAAATAATGTCTACAAATTATTTCACAAAACAGGATACAACAATAATATCAAAATAATAAATAGATTCATTAATAGCATAATATTAAGTTGTTATTTTTTATAAAAAATACATCTAAAAGAAAATGAAGAGTCATATATATATATATATATATATATATATCACAATTTTTTTATAACATAAGATGCATTTAATATAGTTTTTCCATTAAAAAAAATCGATAAAGAACACAAGACATAATAACAAATAGATGGATCACTTGAATGCTTTGTAATTTTGAATGACGATCTTCTAAATGTCAAAATCACAGTAAAACAACATAATATATGTTACTTGGAAATCTAACATCTCCAGATTATTGGATATTCCTTGTTCATTATTGTTATAATATTTTCAAGGTTTAAAATATTTAATCTTAATTACCTAATCATATTTTTAAAAAAAATTGTCTATGTATATTTCATAAATGTGAAAGAAAAATTATGTTTAGAGCATTTTGGAAAAGAATTATATTATTCCATTTCAATTATTTTTATGATAAAAAAAGTTGTTTGCAAAATAACCTAGATGTTTGGGAACACAACTTAAATTTAGAAAAAGCTTTCTTAAAAAGAGTTGTCTTTTTTAATATTAAAATTTGTAACTTATGATAATTTTCTAACAACTTATTTTTCCTTTCAGTTATTTTTATACTCTTTTACTATTAAAAATATGGTATTTTGTTACATCTAGAAATTAATTATTTTAAACTAGTTTTCAACAAACTTATCCAAACAAAAATTCATTCTAATTATAATTGATTATACAAATAATTTATTATTGAAATAATAGAATTTTTCACATGTCCCTATAACATCCCCAAGAGTAGGCCAATATCAATAATAAATATGCTAAAATATATTTTTTGTCTTAATAAATATGAAAATGTTCGGAATTTATCCTTGTAAAATTTTCAGTATATTTTTTGTCCTCACAAAATTGAAATGTATTATTTTTTTGGCTTAAAGCAAGGTTTGGACATCCAAACCTATGTTAACCAATGTAAAAAAATCACTTGTGCATCAATTATATGTATAATCGATGTAAAATGTCATCACCGTAAGTTTGGACTTACCTAAACCTACGTCCTGGCCAAAAATGATACATTTCAATATTGTGAGGACAAAAAACATATTAAAAATTTTATAAGATATATTTCAAACATTTTCATATTTATGAAGAAAAGAAAATATTTTAGCCTAATAAATAAGTATACAGTTAATGTCGACTTAATGTATACTCTATAGATTATTACATGTTAGTTGTAAAAGTTTGACAAATCAAAGTTAGAATGAATGAGGAAGGCCCATGAGGCCCAGTTAGGAATTATAGCCCACTTAAGCCATAAAATCCCTTATCCCACCTCTTATTACACATTACACATTCTGGAAGGAGAAATTGAGAGAAGAGAAAAGTAAGAAAATGAAGAGAAGAACTAGAGATCTACTCACACCCACACTTTTGAGCACATAGTGATTGTTTCCCTTCGTCTTCCTTCTCCTTGTTGATCTTGCTATGTTGTGATTTGATTGTGGGTTTGAATCTTGACCATACCTTATGTAAAGTTGGAAATTTTCATAGATGTGCATGATTTTTGTGTTGTATGTAGTTGGTTTGATGATTAGGAGCATGTAGAGTTGTTATTGGATCTTTGTTTGTGCTTTGGACTATTTGAGAGACCACTAATGGCTTCGTGAAATTTAATTTTACAAAAATTGCAAGTTGCAGGATTGTCGCTTGGGCTAAGGTTGCCCTTTATGCACTAAGCCCCAGGATCTCCAAAGAACAAGTCTAGATACATGCTAAGCCCAAGGACCTCTATAATCAAGTTTGGGTGCAACATGGGCTAAGCATGCCCTCCATTTGTTGAGCCCAGGGACCTCTAGAGAATAAGTTTGGATCCCAGAGTAAGCCAACTTTTCCCTTTGGGTGCAGCGTGGGCTAAGCTCCCCCTTTGTGTGCTAAGCCTAAGGGCCTCCAGAGAGCAAGTATGAATCCCTTACACTAGAGCACTAAGCACGAGTGAGTGTGTTTATCATGAGGGTCTTGTGTGCTGAGCTTGTAACTTGGGACCCTTGGAACAAGATAGGGCTAGTTTGTTTAAATTTATTTGCTAAAAAAACACTTATTGTAATAAAATAAATAGTAGTTTTCTTCTTATTTTGATAAGAAAATTCTATTTGCTTATTATATAAGCACTTTTTTAAAAAGCACTTATTTAAAAATTTAAACAAATAGACCCATAGTGTGTTTAGCTCATTTCCATTCACATAACCAATGTTTTTACTTTTTATGTATCACATGATTGCTTGAGGATATATATGCACAAATACATGAATGTTAAAGGTTCCCCATTGGGGAAAGGAGGAAAGTAACCTCTCTGGATTCCATTGGAGGGCAAAAAGTTTTTAAGTAAGTATATAGGCATGCAAAAGATTTGAGGTACCCCTTTTGATGATAGGCGGGATTCCATCACTTCCTATTTCCAAAGAAGTGGTAAAGGGTCCTTCGAACAGGAGGAGGATATAAATGAGGTCATAGCATAAGAACAAGGAGACTCTCCTTAGAAGTTTGAGCTCAATACTTGTCATAGGACGAAAAAAAGACAATGAAAAAAATAATGGTGTGCATGCAAAAGTTTATGTTTATGTTATGCCAATGTTGAAGTAAAGGCATATGTTATAATGCATCCATTGGGTATATAAGCTTAAGGTTGCATGTTTAGCACTTATTGAGACATTGTCTCATTAGTCTAGTTGTATTTTCCATATTGAACAGGTACTAAAGGAGGGAAACATGATGGCTGCGAAAATATTGATGTTTTGATAATTTTGTATATTTAGACTAGCTTTTGAAAGACTTCTATGTACTATTTAGCTATAAGGTTCGTATGTTTGGAAAATGCCCTTTTATTTGTATATGATCAAGTTCCATCTCAAAAGTAAGATGACTAGTTTAAATGTTTTGGAATAGCATATGGTTTGGGTTTCCGAATGTTGCATATAATCAAAGAGTAAATATTTTACATAGTGACATTTTAATTATTTTTATTGGAACGTGACCTTAGAAAATATTCATATTTTATCAAGTAATCATTTTTTGAATCTTGATTTTTATAGAATGTTTTGAATAGTGATGATTTTTAAAAAGTTAATTGGATTGTCCAAGAAAATGATAAGCTTCATTATCGTGGATTTTAGAGTTTACAATAGTAACTTATGCAATAGTTATGCTTAGGATGAATTATGATATTTGTTTAACTAAATAAATAATTATATCTTAATTCATTTATAACATTAAATTTTCTTAAATATTATTATGAAGATACAAAATGCATTCTTAGCTTTGTTCAAGGAGATTATGATTAAAAGTATAGCTTTTAAAAAAAGTTAAGTAAAAATTTCATGGTAATTTAGCCACCATCGAAATCCATCTTACATCATAACGATGATATTGATTCACTGCAACGTCAGCATTACTCCCATCTTGTATCTTTCCTGTAACATGCAAGCGAAATTTTAGTAACAATACACCAAAAGAAAAATTGTGTTTCGTATCTTTGAAATTAGTTGCATCTATAAGTTTATTACTATATTTTCAAAATCCATAGTGAGAATTTATATCATTTTCTTATAACACGATTATTCCTTTTTGCAGAATCACTAGAAAATGGATAGATTTTATTCAAATTATTTAGCCTTCTTAAGAACTTACCAGATGAATGTGAAAAAGTATCCCACACAGATGGGCCCCTTCCGTCTTCTTTTACTGCCCCTTCGTACTATAGCAAAAACAACAATATTTTTTATTCAACAAATATGTAAATATGCACACACAAAAAAATTATATGCAAATAATTTTAACAATTTATGTTTTTGACTTTATAACTTTAAAACTCACAATGACGAGTGTTTTGTTGTACATAATTTGATGACAAATAAGATACATATATAAATATTAAAATAAACGCATGAATTTAAATTTTATTATAAAAATACTTATCGCATTAATAAACTTACGTAGCTAAGAGATACATTAATGTTAGGCTATTAACATAGTTGTTAAAACTAGATCAAACTAACCAAACAGAAACTAGTATGGTGAATGGTTTATTTAGACCGAAAAATTAAGGATAGGACTCCTCTTAAGTAGTGAAGCTTGCAAGTGGACTCATCTCAATCCTTTATTATTTTAAACGGTTTATATTTTTACACCTTATATAAAATTGTCACTTAAATTTAGCTTTTGAAAAATATCATTAAAGAAAATAAAAACAATTTATGCCTCATGCTTCACCTTCATTGTCATCATCATGTCTTGTTTTTGTACTTGATTGATTTTGACGAACCACAACCTGAACTTGCTTTCTGATGTCACCCAACACCAGTTCTTCTGGCTCATCCACTCCATGATGGAACACTGCATCTACTCCACATGCCCGATCCAATGCTCCACCCTTTTTGCCCAACGCATAAAATTGTTTTTTGTTTTTATCATAATGATTTTTTAAACTAAACCTAGTTGCCTCCTTGCTTTGTTTGTAGACATCCATGGAGAATTTGATCGTGAACGCTGAAATGATGTTTTCTGTTTTTTTATTTTATTTTAATCATAATTTTTTAAAAATGTATTGAGAAGTCAAAAATCTATACTGTATAAGGGTCTGTTTGGATAAATTTCTTTATAAGTAATTTTAAAAAAATAAAATAAAAAAATAAGATAAACTTTTTCAAAGATAAAAATAAACTCTCAATTAACTAATTTTTAGAAACTTATTAACATAGTTTATCTAAAAGACGAGATAATATCTACAAATGAACTAATAGAAAACTTATTTTAACTTATAGAAAAATTCATTTCATTTTTTTTTCTTTTTTCTTCTAAAAATACTTTTAGAGAAACTTACATTAAAACATGTCCTAATGAACAAAAGATTGACATAAATGCACTTTACCCCTACCGTGCAAACTGCACTTTAGAGGAGCACGTTCCAAAAATTTAACCTAAAATGAAGTAGTGAAAAATCAAATGAAGTGGTTAAAAATGATAAAATCGAGGAAAACTGATAGTTCATTGTTCCCTTTGTGACATGATATTAGTTGATGAAGAACTTAAAAACATAATAGTTTGTAACCAAAAATAACTTTTAAAGAATTAAAATAATAAACATCTTATTTTATAGGATCAAAAATTTATTTTAAAAAAACAAACTACAATATTGCAATGTGAATATTGAAGAGAAAGGTACTAACCTGAAAAGCTGAAGCAGCAGTGCCGAAAACAAAACCTTTGGGAAAGCTTTGCCTGTTGATCTCTGATAGGCATATTTGAATCTGCAAAATCACATTCACAACCACTACTGTTGCAACTATACCTCTTCTCAACAACATGGTTTCTGTGTAATGAACAATTAACAAAGAAGAATGAGGGTCTAATTAGTTTATACTGTTTCTTTATATAGTAAATTAAATTATTAAGTTCTCTGATTTTGCTTGGCCGCCCAATATATTCCCTCTTAATCTATTTTCTAGGACATAACGACCTTGCCGTATAGTATAGTACTATATATTCGCTATAGGTAAACAAAGTATTCGTACATTGTTTGTATCAATGGAATAATGCAATAAACTTTAAATTCATTTTTTTTTGTGGAAATGTTTATTTCTATTTATCTGTTATTTTAAAGATTAAAAATAATGTTAATTTTTAGTTTCTTAATAATATCATCATCTTTACTGTTATTAAGAAAGAGAGAAAAATTAATAGTGTAAATAATCTTAGCGTGATAAATAAGAAAGATATAGCACGTACTAAATGAAATAAATAGTTTTGGTGCAAATAAAATATTGTTTTTATCTTTTAATCTATGCATTATAAGAACATATATATAAAAAGATAAAAGAGTATTAGACTTCAGTATATATTTTCCAGATTTATCAAATTGGACTATTTCAAAATATTTGACATTTAAAAAATAATAATATTTATTTTCGAAATATACTTTTATTTAATTTTAGTATCTCACCTAAATCTTTAATTAATTTATAACTACACTTCAACTCTTTTTTTTATAAAGATATGCTAATCAAAGACGTCATCATGGAAAATACATCAATTTTTTTTTGGAATATTAGACCATGCATATTTCAAATAAAATTGTCTCCAAGAAAGAAAGGATACTTATAAAAAATAAATAAACAATAAATAGAGTCAGAAAAAAAATGCCGATTCCGTCCCGCATTCCACAAATTGGAGGGACAAAATAAATAAAAAGAGGCTACCACCTAACATCTCTAACATCGATCAATCTATATTGAAACAAAAAACTACTTAATTAAATACAAATAATAATTACCTAGTTAATCCTTTTGCTTTATGACTACTAGATAACTAGAGTTTAAATCTAAGTGTTTACACTTAGCAGGTGATTTGTCATCCTCTCTGCCTTGAAACGAGGAGAATTTTTCTTTAAACTTCATAACACCAAGAAACAAACTAGATCGTTAAAAACAGAAGTTTTAATTGAAATTATTATTTTTTGGTTCCTATAATTTGTAGTCTGAGTTTGGGTTTTTTTATATATAAAAAAAAGAAGCTTCTAAAGGCTAATTTCCTTTGACAAACAAGGATATAATTAATCTAACTGGTCAATTTTCTTAGTAATTATATCATACATAATTGTCTTAACCTACAGTGTGTGATGCAATTAATAAGTAAATTGAGCTAGCCCTTTAAATATGTGTTAAGAGTTCGATCCTGATTGTGTGAATAGAAAATTAAAACACACCTGAAGAGAGATATTTTTTCTTAACTAGTACTCTATTTTTTTGGGAGAATAATCTTATGACTTTTAACTTTGAGGATACCTTGTTGTTAGAAAAAAAAAAAAATGTCACAGTTATCTTAAGATGCCAGGACAAAAATTGCTACTAAATTTTACAAATTTTATCAATGGTTGGGGTTACTAGAAAAGCTCTTGTAATTCCAAAAGATAGTATTTTGTCCTGTATGCAATTTTTTATATTCGTTGTCCCATATGTAATTGCTCTGAGAAATAATTAGATATAGATTAAGTTTAAATTGGTGTGTTGGATAAATTATAAATATTTCATTTTTTAAAAGAATAAGTGTGTTTCTTATTATTTATATAATTAAAATTTTAATAAAATATATTTATTCAATTATAAATTATCGTATATAATAAATTTATTATTTATTATTTTTGAATTGAAGAGGGCATCAATTAAAACCCAACAGGGAAAACAATTGAAGAAACATAAGCCTCAAAAGCCAAAGCAATAAAAGACAAAACAACATAAATAAAAACTGTCCAAGGTCTAAGTAAGAGACATCCCAAAATTTGCTAGCTTGTCTGCAATTGAGTTTAAACTGCCTATGGGGAGGGTGCACCCATTTGGCCCAAACGATCAAAATCAACTACCTGCAGCATATTTTTAGCAATAGCATCCACTCGAACCAGTACCCTCACCATAATTTCATGAGGTTGCGAATCTGAGGTTTTGAACATGAAATAATTGCTACACTGCCATAGGACATCCAAAGCTACTACAAAAATTTGATCCCAACACCTTTCATCAACTTTGGAAACATCACGCAAATTCGAGAGTAACCAACTTGATGTTTCGCCGCAGGCAAAAGCAAATACCTAACAGCTCGAGCAATGGGACACTCTGAATACATGAACCACATACTCAACATCTTCCCCACACCTTCAGCATGATAAATCATTAGTCAACATGTCTAGCATGCCTCACATCATTAGTCATCAAGGCATTGACAGCTAGCTCCCAAAGAAACGTTGTTTGAACCCTCTCAGACCTATTCCAATTCTAGACTTCTACAAACAAGGGGTCCTTATCAACCTGGAAACCACGAATAATACTAGAATAAGCTGAAGAAACTGAGAACTCACCATTTGGAGCACCCTTCCATGACGCAGAATTTGACCCTCTCATCACGTTTGGGGGAGGAATAGCTCGAATGGAATCCAAGCTAGATGCTGGCAAGTAAGGACTGATCAACTGAAAATTCCAATCCCCATTCTCCCCAACAAAATCACTAACCTTTCCAGAAAGATGATCTTAAGGCACATTCCCAGTAGCAATATCAATTAAATTCCCATGACCAGGAATCCAAGAATAATTTAAGAAACCAACCGAATTTTCATCACCAATTAATGTTCCAAGATATCATATTCTGAACTTGGTTTGGTTCCAGCTTCTGCAAATCCGGCCCGCTCCACAAATTTGTTAACTTTTATGACTTACTTTAGAACTTATATCAAGGATGAGTTTTTTAATTGAATGATAATATAATGTTCTTTTTTTTTGTTAACAGTGCATCAAAAATAAAGATTGGCAATATAAAAAAGAGAAAATTACACAAATACTTCCTCAAATTTGCACATATTATACACATCTTCTTCGTATTTGATCCCTAAACAAACACCTATTATTTTAGATTCCAGTTACATTAGTATTCCTTTTTTAGTAACGGTGTTAATTTCGTTTACCCAAAATAGTCATATGTTGGTCACATTATCCTTTAAGAGAATTTTTATGACAAAAAACTTTTGTCTTCTCCCTACCAACAGTTTAAATTATACATTTTAGGGGCTCTTCATGCCTTCGTTGGTTTTCATTTGATTTCTGTTGGCCAAATCGATTTCTTCATAACCTTGTTCGATTTCTTCATGCCTTTGTGAGTTGTTGATTGTGGGTCGTGGATTTCATTTGCATTCAGTTTGACGCAAATCACAGTTTGTCTCACATTTAGGTGCATTTTTTTGGTTCATTACTGTATCTATTTGGTGCATTTTCTGGGTTAAAGGTTTCCATTATGGATTGTTACATATTGTTCTGTGATGTTAGGTGGTGGTGTTGTTGTTGTTCATTGTTTCCCAAATTTAGAATGCTATTTCATTGTGTTTTTGTTTTAAGGTTTTTGTTTGTTGCTTGTAGGGTGTTCGACAAAATGTCTCATTCAAGGTTTGCATCTTCTGACAATGTTAGTTGGGGGGGGGGGTATTTGCGAAACACCAAAAAAAGTATTGTGTTGAAAAAAAATGTAAGGCCATAGTTGTAATAGATTCGATTGGGTTGAAAAAAAATTGAAGATGAATATGATAAGTTAAAGATGGAGATGGAACGCATCAAGATGGATATGGAATGCATGAAGATGGATATGGAACGCATGAAACATGAATTTGCACAAATAAAGATAAAGTTGTTAGTTTTAGAAGGAAATTGTGAATGGTTGAAAGGAAATCTTGCAACATTCACTATATTGATTGTAACTGTTGTTGATATTTTAGTTATAGTTAGTATCTTTAAGTAAGTATTGTTAGATGGTTGTTTAAAATGAATTGATGTTGTATGTTTATTTTAAGTTGTTACTAAGTGAGTTTATATTAATGATGTTAGTTAGTATGCCCTAGTAATGTTAAGGATTTTTGGAACGAAAATTATTTCCATGTGAATGCAGTTTTTTATTTTCATTTCTCTCATTCTTAATTCTTCATTGCCATTCTCATTCTCAAAATTAAGGATTCAATAGGTACACAAATCATTCTTCATGCTCATTCTTCATGTTATATTCAAAATATTAAGAATCAATTCATAACTAATCATAAAATTGGACTATTGTAAAGACAGTCAATTCATAAGTAATCCATCTGTCTCAATTTCATTCATAACATAATAATAAAGACAATCATAAATAAACCACGCTCTTAATTGGCCTACTATTGTGTATCTTCAAAATAAAGTTGTCCCAAAAATTTAAAAACAAAGCCCTGTTTAATATCTAGTAACAATAGGCTTGTTTTTTTTATAAAATAACCCCTACACAGGAAGTTGTTTGGAAAAACACAGGGATATACTTAAAAAAAGTCTCCCCATAAAAAAACATTACATTATATCAAATCATATTCTAATTCCTATTAAGTCTTTTGGCTCTCAGTTTTTGTATTTTTCTCTTCTTTGAACCTTCATCTATGTTAGTATTGCCATCTTGGTTGGAATATTGAGTTGCCCCTTGCGTATTTGTTTGTGATTCCTGTCAGTGAAATTAAAAATTGGGTTAGTTTGCAAATAATTTACAACTTGGTTAGAGGAACACTAGAACTGGTTTAAGAATACCTGATAGATAACTCTAGATTATAGGGTTAGAGGAACACTATAATTTGTTGGTTCAGTGTCAATCAATGTTATAAAACCCACTTCGATCCGGCCGGTCGGACCAGGAACAGCAGCTGCATTCGGGCCGAGTTAGCCATTGAACGAGTCATGCACATGACCCGGTTTGGCCCGGTGGAACCCGGTCAGTTTTGTCCAAACCCGGGCACCCGGCCGGTTATTGGAACCCGGACCGGGTTGAGCGTGAAAAAAAGAGAGTTGAAAATGGTGTCGTTTTGGGTTGTGACTTGGAGCCCTAAGCTGAGTAATCGCTACTTTCAGTTTCAGAGTTTCATTCTTTCACTCACAGTTTCACCTTCAGTGACTGAAAACGGTGTCACGCCTCACCCTCGGTTCCTCCTCGACTCCAGTCCTTGGCCGCCCAGCTCGTTTGGTTCGCTGTCGCTGCACCCTCGTCGAGGCTTGAAGACTTGAAGCAGAAGTTTGTCGTCGCGCCGTCATTATTGTCTTCTTCGTTCTCTAGCTCTTCGTTGTCGGAAAGGTTTTTCTTCTCAATTCTCACTCTTCTCTTTAAGCTTCGTGCTTGGATAGTTGGTTTTTCTTTCCTTTACTACATCTCTGATTTGTGCTTCATTTGCATCTCTAGTTTCTAGTTAAAACTAGAAAGGCACAAATGGCTATTTCTTGGTAATTATGGATTCGAATTACTGCATCTCTGATTTCTAGTTTACTTTCCAATTTGCTATATCTTGACCCGTTGGTAATAAAAAATTTGAAGGAAGAGGAAAATAGATTGAAAGGACAAATGGTTGACAACTGAAAAGGAAAGTTGATGTGGAGTCCCTCTGAATTTGAATCAACTATCACTACCAAGCAATAACAATAAATAAGCCTCATCATCATTCATTATTTAAGTATAACAATTCATCATTCACGTGATAATAGTAGTGGACCCGACATATAATATTAATATTTAATAGAACATTACAAATTAAGGGCTGGGAATGTAGTTGAATGTTGATATACACTCTTACCAAAGGATAGCGATAGACTAGACACAAAAATATTGGCTACTAGGCTAGAAATGAACTTAATCATGAAAAGCCAAAAAGACAAGACACATGATTAGGGGCAAATTTTGGTAACATAATAATTAAGCTAATAAGATTTGTAATCTTATTTATGTAGAAATCATATCACTAGAATTAAAAGGTCTAAATAAGTTAGTTGAGTAAAATACTTGAGTGAATTATTATAAGTCTTAACATTGTCTTGATTCTAACTAATAAAAAATCATACCAATAGAGAGAAAAGCTACTGCTGGCTGCTGAACATTATAAATGAGTTTCATCTGGTTCGGGATAATATTAGATTTAGAACAATTTGAAATTCTGAAGCTTCAATTTTTTGATCTTCAAATTTTGGTGTCTAGTGCAATAATAAAGGATTGGAACTGGATTGAGTAATACTACTAGTGGGGAAAACGTGCAGCACTACAGCTTGAAAATTCTCACTTTCTCTTGATTTTATTTTTAGGCATTTTCATTGGTGATAATTTGCTACATTCCTAGATAACACCCGAAAAAGAATACTCTAGAGCGTGTCCTCTTGTGTCAAGTTCTTTATATTTTATTCTTCATTATAACAAAAATTCTTTAAATATATAAATTTTATTATATTCGCATTCTAAACTATTCGAATTCTAAACTAAAAACTTATAAAAAATTATCGAAATCTATAATCGAAATCTATAAATAAATATGAAAATATAAATTTAATATAGAAATAGAAAAAAATAAAGTAACCTCCCTATTATATGAAATTCACATCAAAAAAGG
>PYAF01001810.1:170466-185126 GCA_007407185.1 Glycine tomentella
CCATAGACCAATTCCTGTTTTATTAGGGAGTATTCAATACATCCATAATTCTGAGTTTCATGTTACTCATTCCAAGAGACATGTCAGATTCAGGGCATCCCAATTAAATTAAATGGAATGACAGTTTCTCATTCGGAATCTGTACAATAAAAATGTTTATCAAATCACACATCGCAGTATACTAGACTTTCTAATTCCTATAGAGGTTTATCTAAAAGATTTGCGATATAACTAGGAAGACGTTTCAAATACTGAAGCCCCAATGAATATTTAATGAAGCTAATGTTCTCACTTTCTCTTGAAGATGTCATCTACTGAAGCCCCAACATCTCAAGAAGCATCCACTCCAAATACTTCTCAGAATGTTAGAAGGAAAAATGATCCATCTTGGGGATATTGTAAACAAATTGATGAGGGTGCTACAAAAGTGACAATGGTGTGTATTTATTGTGATAAACGAGTTAAGAGAGGTGGTATTAATAGGTTTAAGGCTCACTTGGCTGGATAAAAGGGCCAAGTACAGGCTTGCAAGAAGGTTTCTGCTGATGTCCAACATCAAATGAAGCAACTACTTGAACATATTGAAAAAAAAAAGAAAAGAAAAGTGCAAGACCAATCTAATGAAACTAATACATTTGAAATGGATGAAGACCCTGTGAGAATAATTGAGGAATTAAGTGGAACTCCAAAATCAGTTTCTTCCAAGTCTCAAAAGGGCAAGAACATTCCTCATGTAGATGATTATTTCATGTCTAGAACAACTCCTGGAGATCAACCTAGCTTGAAGAGTGTCTTGCAAAATAAGCAAATTGTAGAAAAGTGTGACAAAGCCATTGTAAAAAATGGATGATAGATGCTTCAATTCCATTTAATGCAGTTAACTCAACATATTATCAACCTATGATTGATGCTATTAGTACCATGAGTCCAAGGTATAAAGCTCCAAATTTTTATAGAATTCGTGGTCCTTTGTTAAATATGTGGGTTGATGAATTGAGGAAGCTTGTTGAAAGTTATAAAGAAGTTTGGAAGGAAACTAGATGTACTCTGATGGCTGATGAGTGGACTGATTGCTCTAGGAGAACTTGTTGGATACAGGGGGAGCTGATAAAGAATGATAAAGAGCTGATTGAGGATGATGAAGAAGCTTTTGGATTTTATCTTTTTACATGTCATTCAATTGAAGACATTTGTAATTTGTTAAGATTGTTTAAGAGGTTTAATATGAGATCCTTGCATTGCATAAATCATAATCATAATCATGCATTCATGTTTTAAGAAAAGGTTTAATGATTACATAATGCATGTGGTATGATTATCTCATGACTTTGTTTTTTGAAAAAGCATTAATCGATTACTCTGTTTTTGTAATAGATTACATCAGCAAAGGATATTTTAGAAAAGTCATATAAAACACTTTAATCGATTACGAGCCAAGTGTAATTGATTACATAGTTCATTTCATACATTAAAACATGTATGCCTTAATCGATGGTCACTCTTCTGTAATCGATTACTGAAGCTTATTTTCTAATTGAGTCTGTCTGCTTTAATCGATTACATCTTAAAGCTTAATCGATTGTTTTGTTCATCAAAGTTTTCCAGAATTGTTCAAGAACATTTTAATCGATTACTTGGCATATTAATCGATTACATAAGGTGAAATAATCGATTACATGTAGTTAATTATGTTTTCTATTTAAAGTCGTTGGGTCTGAAACTTTAAAGGAATCAATTTTTTGAATTTGTGAAATACCCAAATCTCCTAAGGCTTTCAATAGTCTCTGATAAGAAATTTGCTGAGTGAAATACAAAGTTTTTGTGCAAAGGAAATCTTTTTACATTGTGAAAGAAAAGATGAGCAAAGGGTTAGCATAAGGGTTTCAAGAGAAAAGAATCTTTAAGAAGATTTCAATCAACTTGTAGTGCATGGTATTGTGCATTCATTCATTGCATCCATTGTGAATCTCAGGTGGTATCCCTTGAAGTCTTTTGTGTTGTGATTTGTTTTAGAATTGTTTGTTAGACTAAGATCAAAAGGGTGTTCTTTAAAGCTTTAACTAGAGTATGGTTCTCTAGGTGAAAGATTGGAGAAGTGTTCTCTGAATCTTGTGGTTAGAAATCTAATAGGGTTTTAGGTTTCTTGTTCTTTATCTAATGTGGATAAAGATTATCACTTGTAATAAGGCTTGTAAAGAATATTTTGATTTAGTTGAACTCTAATCAAGGTTGATTAAAAGATATTAGATGTAGCTTCTCATTTTGAGGGGTGAACCAGTATAAACTTAGTGTTACTTTGTTTTTGATTCTTGACATCTATTTCTTGCTTGTTGAGTTTTCTTTCATGATCAATTGAGCTTTTATCTAAATTGCTTGAAGCAAAGGGATAAACTTGTTTGATTGAAAAGTGCATATTGATTAAGGTTAACAACTGTGATACGATCTAATACCACTTCTGAAAAGTTTTCAAATTTTTTTTAAAATTGTTGAGTTAACCAATTCACCCCCTTCTTGGTTAATTGTATGTGTACATCATTGTTTTAAGAACTTTTATTAACTTTCTTGTTTATTGTTCTAAAGGGACTGTTTTCTTAAGGTCTATTGATGCTTCCTATGCTTCTAAAATTGTTGAAATGTTGTTTAAGCTTTTCAAGGAGATGGTGTTATATGTTAGAGTAGAAAATGTTGTTCAATTATGGTCGATAATGCTGCCAATTATGTTGCTGCTGGTAGGTTATTGGAAAAAGAGTTTCCTAAATTGTATTGGTCTCCTTGTGTTGCTCATTGCATCAATTTGATGTTGCAAGACTTTGGAAAGTTTGAGGAAGTAAGTGACATTGTTTCACATGCCTAAAAAGTTACTACGTTCATCTATAATCATTGTTATACATTATTTTTTATGAGACAACATACAGGTAGAAGTGACATACTTCGTCCAGCTCCAACTCGGTTTGCAACAAATTTAATTGCCTTGCCAAGCATATTGACCCAGAAGGATGCATTAAGGGCTATGGTGACATCTAGGGATTGGACAGGGTCAACTTATGCCAAAGACTCCAAGGCTAAAATATTTGTGGAACAAATCTTGGACTCTAGTTTTTGGAAACAATGTGCTGATATTGTGAAGCTTACAGAGCCATTAGTTCGTGTGTTACGTATTGTTGATAGTGAAGATAAACTTGCCATGAGTTTTCTTTACCAGGCTATGTATAAGGCCAGAGAGGAGATGGTTAGGAGGTTTAAGAGAAATAAGAGGAAAATGGAGCCTTATTTGGAGGTTGTTGATAGGTGTTGGGATTCATAACTTCACAAAGATCTACATGCAGCAAGTTATTGGTTAAATCCAACTTGTAGATTCAATGCTGAAGAATTTGAGAATCATAGAAACACACAATCTGACATTTTGGAACTCATTGATAGGTATACACAAGGAGATCTTGAGTTGCAAGATAAATTAAATAAAGGCATGAGGATGTATAAAAATTCTGAAGGAGATTTTGCAAGACGAGCTACAGTACGTGAACAAAACACAGTCATGCCAGGTAAATTTAGTGTTTGATACTCTCATGTAGATTATGGATTTATGATTTATTTTAGCGACTCATATTATATTCATTATATTTGATTTATTTCTATATATTTTTTATTCTAGATCAATGGTGGGATTGTTATGGATGTAGTGCTCCAGAATTGCAAAAATTGGCTATTCGTGTTTTAAGCCAAACTTGTAATACTTCGGGTTGTGAAAGAAATTGGAGTGTATTTGAACACATTCATTCAAAAAAAAGGAATAGGTTAGAGCATCAAAAGCTGAATGACCTTGTTTATGTTTGTTATAACTTGAGGTTACAACAAAGGTATTATTATATTGATTATGCTTTGATTGTTTACCTATATTGGTTCATTTTTTTATTTTTGCTATGTGAACATTTTGATCAATTTAGGAATCAACTAAGGAAACAAAATTATGACCCAATTAATTTGGAAACCCTTAATAACCATTCTAATTGGATGTTGCAGGAGTCACCACCATTCTTAACTCGAGAGGAAATGGAGGCTTTACGTAATGATCCTGCAAATATGTCCATCCAATCAACTTCTGATGATATTGGTATGTTTCTTAATAACATTAGTATTTGTTAGGTTACACTTATGTACTTATGTTAATTACTAATTTGAATCAATGTATAACGATATTGCCATAGATAAATTAAATCTGGATGAAGATGAGGATGATGATGTGCCACAACCACTAGACAACACCATAGAAGATGTTAATCCAAATGAAAGCAATATTGGTGAAGAGTCTCATTCTTTTGATGAAGAAGGATTACCTGAACTTGACCCTACATTGGCTCCTTGAATATAAATTATGGATGTTATCCTGTTCATCTTATTTGTGTTTTCATTTCCAAACTTATTAATGGACATGGACTTGAGTAATTGTGTTATTGAATTAATATTTGTGGACTTGTATTATCAACTTTAATTGTTATTTTGGATTTGGAGTATGAATAGACTTTTTTTAATCAAATAATGTTATATATATATATATAATTTTGAATTTTTTAATATATACCGGACCAATTACTAGCCTACCGGTTGGACCACTGACCCACTATCTCGACCGGGTCAATGACCGGGCCGGGTTTCATAACATTGGTTTCAACAATTGTTGTGGCTTCATAATTTGTTTCCATAAAAAATAAATCAAAAAATTTATTATTAGTAACACATAGGTAATATAAAGTTTTAATAAAAAGTGTAAATTTACAAACATTCTTTTTCTTGTTTTTCCTAGTGGAGCCCTTTGGCAACCCCTACTATTATGGCCAAATTTCTTGCATATGGAAAAACAAATGGTGTGTTACCTTTTAGCTTGTTGGGTTCCTGATAACCCTTCAACCTCACTCTTTCTTCGAGACTTCCTAGGACTACCAAGAGGTTTTTTTAGTTAGGCTGATCAATTAATGGATATTCATCTTTGTTGTCCACATCTATATCAGGCATTGGATGAATAACTTCAGGATAGGCCTCCATCCACATGGTAGATGTGAATAACTTGTCACAGTAGTTTTTCACATTGTCTCTTTTATAAGTTATACAAGAACAAACATGTTTGCATGACAAGCCTGAGATCTGCCAAAAATTACAATAACATGTTTTTTCAGTCAGCTTAACAACAAAGTTGTTGAATCCATCCTTCACTTGGAATTCATCCCTTCTAGCATATATTACTATACAATATCTTCTATCTTACATTCTTTTGTCTACAATAACCCTGATACAATGAGACAACATAGAGTGAGTGATAGTTGCCTTATCATACCTTTTCTTAAATATAGCCATCATCCTAGTAATAATAGATTGCAACATGGATAATATTATTTTGCTCTTGTCATCGTAATGTAGCTAACATGAGGATCATACAGTATCAAACTTTCCAACTTCTCAGCAATCCAAGTTGAGTTTTCCTCAAGTTCTTGGTTGTTCTAATGCAATCGTTCCTACTTCCATAGGACTATATTCGATAAGTTATTTTGTCTGCTGCTGGAAATGCATGGATCCTCTAGATACAATCAAGAGCCTTACACTCAAAAGTCACCCTACTCCATTAATTTTTAAGCCACTTCAATTCAAACCTTTCTTGTATAAAATAATATTTAAGCACCTTCCTAAAATGGTCTATACTAACAAACAACTACCCAATAGAAAAATGGATTGTCCCATCCTTATCCAATTCAAATTGTTTTCCCCTCAGTCCCTTCTCTTGATAAATTTCCTTCATGTCAGAATCTGAATGCATAGCTCCAATACAATTTAGCTTTTCTTCAAAGTCACTCATGTCATCCGCATCATTCAATTCTTCACCCACACCAACATATTCACTGTCAATGTTAGATGAAGAACCTTCACTCAACCCTCGATAAGTCACATTAGCATCACTTACATAAACATCATCATCCTCAACTATGGGAACTCTTCATTTTCACACACATGTTTATTCACAACTTCATTAATACTAGCATTTACAACTTCATTGACAACTACATTCACAACTTCATACATACTAGCATTAACTGGTTGAGTAACAGGTTCAATAACAGCAGGTGCAACTTCATTGAAAAGAGGTTCATGCCAAAACTCATCTTTATTTCTAGTCGCATACAAATAAATACAACTACAATTTGGATTCTCAACATACATTGACATAACATCAGAATCATTAGCTAGAGGACGATAATTACCATTAGCACATCAAAACCATATAATGAAAGGATTACAAGTAGGGAAACCCAATTCAGCTGCAAAATTGTAGATGTCATCAATCGCATCATAAAAGCCATACTTATCGGGATCGACATTGTTGATGTGACATGTTTACCCTCTCAATTCCACAAGATAGACCAAAAAATCTACATTCTCTAGATTTGGACCCAAATATGGATGGTCTTCCATTCTGGTTCTTGCATGCCAACAACCAAATAATAAAATAGTCAAACAATGGGTTCGTAACAGACCACTACAAAGACAAGTAATCAAAACAACAATAGTAAACCTTATATTGGTCCCCAACAATAAAAAAGTTACCCCATGAACTATTGTAAATCCAAAAATAATAGTAGTCCCTAACAACGACAGTGGTACCCAACAACAATAGTTATCTCAAAAAACAACAGTGGTCCACAACAACAGTAAAACCCACTCAAATTGCATTAACCATATTAAAAAATTGGACTCTAGGGTTTAAATACAAGCATGAAACACATACCTTAACAAATTTGAACTTTCAGGTCGAACCACAAGCAAACTAACACTGACCTACTCGAATCACCGACCAAACACAATCATCAAAGCCAACGCAGAAGCCGAACACCACCGTGGAACCCGAAACAGAAGATAATCCAAGCAAACGAATATCGTAAAACTCAAACCAATGGAGAAATCTACTTTTAACCCAAGCAAACGCACACAATGGCCGTCAAAACCCTAGATCACAAAGATGGTGGCCATCGAACCCAAGAAAGAACACAAACCCTAGCAGAACACATTTTAAGGGTTACAGAACACGTAAGGGAGCAACAAAATGAGGGGTTTCAAAACTATGAAGGGTAATTTTGACCTTTCACAAACACAATAACAATATTAATTAAAGGATTCGGTCAAGGGGTGCAAAAGAAATGCATTTTAAGATAAGGGATGCATGTGTAATATGTCCAAACTTAAGAGGTGTTTGTGTAATTTGTTATATAAAAAATGTTATGTGAATAGTGCATCAACTTAATTATATAACTAGCGACCTAATTTTGTGTAAAAATTTCATTTCAGTCAACAAATAATATTGATTCAAGATCACAAGATTTAGAAGAAGAAAATAAACACACTTTAAGGCATGTTAGATTACTCTATTTATAAGCACTTGGCTCACTTATCTAATCCTAAAACAATATCAACTCCTTCAATAGGAAGAAAATATTAAGGAATCGAAAAGTATGCCCTTGATTAGATAAAGCTACATCAAGGCAAAGGTCTATGTAGGGAAGAATGTGGAGCATCTTATAGCTCTCTGGTGTTGTCAATCTGGGTTTTAAGTTGGTCCAATAAGGAATAAAGGCCTTGTAAAGCATCATCCACCTCCTTCATCATTCTAGAGGGCATCATTGAGAACGAATCAATGAAAGCACCAAATAATACACTCTATTAGGGTTTGTATGATATTCTATTGAAAGACAAATAAGACAAACACAAAAATGGATAAAATATTCCTTTCCAGCTGACAACGGCTAAAATACAGAGCTTAAATAATGTTTAGGACAATACCACATATGAAAAGTGTCAATCCTAACCAAAATAGCTATCAACAACTATTAATAACTTAACATTATTTAGGGTTAACTAAGTTTTTAATCTCTAAATTTTTCAAAATTTTTACTTTTAGTCCCTAAACAAAAGTTTGATTGATCAAGGTCTCTTAACTTGTTTCCATTAAGGTTTTTAGTCCATAAAATTTTGTTTGACCGATCAAGGTCCCTAAATTTTTAGAAATTTTAGTTTTTAGTCCCTAAACAAAAGTTTAAATCCATTATTATTTTTTATTTAATGAGATTTCAGGTACTAAAAATCTTAATAAAGAAAAAAGAGGACCTTGATTTGTCAAACTTTTTAAGGGACTAAAAATCGAATTTCAAAACAGTTGAGGGACCTTGACCAATCAAACTTTTGTTTAAAGGACTAAAAATCAAAAATAAAAAAGTTTAGGGACTAAAAACTTAGTTAACCCTATTATTTACAAAAGGCTATTGTTTAAAACTTGAAATAGGGAAAAAGCCATGTGGGTTGCCTCTTGTTTATGTTTTAACTTCTTGGACCCTTTCCTCTACTTGGCCCATAACAACATCTCTATAAGAAAACTCAAAACTGATAGTTCAATCCTAGTGGACAACATTTAGGATGGAGACAATAATATAAGCATAAGGATGATAGGAAAGGCATATTCCCAGTTGGAGAATATGGGTAATGGGTTCATTATTCAAAACACAAATAAGCTGCTTTAAATTATGACTCCAAGTAGTATTAAGGTCGTGGAGGACACCCATAAGCTTGGCTTTAGTGGCATCCCTATGCCCATCAAAGGAAAAGAAGTTTGTGACCCAATTGTTATTGCTATCTCTAATAACACCATTAGAGCCACTAGCTTTAGATTGCATAATACAACAACCATCAAAATTCAACTTATGGTATCGTGTGGGAGGAAGAATCCATTTTTGAATTATAAGAGGGGTGTCACAAAGAGTTTCCTTATTACTACTCTAAAGAAGGATATCATGATATAAAAGATGGATGTTTCTCAACACATACGACAACTGCCAATAATCCTCTTCAAAGATCCATTTATTCCTCCATTTCTAAATCCACCAAACAATCGCTGAGAAGTGAGAACATGAACCCATTATCGCTCATCAAGTGAATCCGGATCCAATTCATAAAATTATTGATAAGAAAATTGGAATGATTAGCAAACCCAAGGCATAGCCAAATTTCCTTGGCATGAGGGCAATCTCTCAAACAGTAAAGGACATCCTCATTGCTGTAAGAGCAATGGGGCAAGAGGCATATGAGGAAAGATGCCTATTTCTCCTAGTAACATTAATGGGCCGAGAATTATGCAAAATGAGCGAGAACATCATCTCCTTTCTCAGGGATTCTAATCTTCCATAACCATTTAAAAAGAACATGAGAAATAGAAGGAGGGAGTTGGTTCCCTTGGGAGGCCAACCATTTATCAGCAGATGAGGGATAATATTTCCCATCACTCAAATGGGTCGAAGTCCATCTATCTGACATATTATGGACTATGGAATAAGTGATTTTACTAAGCAGCTCCATAAAATTGTCAGGCATAATAGAATTAACAGGATCCTAGCTCCATCTCCCATCAATAAGAAGATCCTTCAAGCACAAACTCAAATCATACAAGTGAACAAAGGGAACTTTGTGACCCATCACGCCCTTAAGAGACCAATCATTGTACCAAACAAAAGAGTTGCCATCTCTAAATCGAAATTGGTACCCTTCCAAGAGAACATCCTTAGCTTTGACCATATAAGAACTACCCTTAGTACAATTTTGATTAAGAAAAGAATCTAGTATTGATATGATGTTTAAGGTAACTTGTTTTTTTTTTAAAAAAAAAAAAGCCTATACTTTTATTTATTCTTCAAAAATTATTT
This sequence comes from Glycine tomentella, assembly GCA_007407185.1. NCBI lineage: Eukaryota > Viridiplantae > Streptophyta > Magnoliopsida > Fabales > Fabaceae > Glycine > Glycine tomentella. Next base: position 180,198 of record PYAF01001810.1, read on the forward strand.
GAATTTTAAAGTTTAAAATAATTTTTTATCCATGGAAATATTATCAATGTCAATTTTAGTTCTTATAAATTTTATTTATTTTATATTTTAATAAAAGCGCATATTTTTAGTCTCGAATAAAGAAGTAAAACTATATCACTTTTAATAAATATAAAAGTTAAAAGTAAATAAAAAATTATAGAAACTAAAATTAAAATTTGTAATATTTTGGTAAAACATATTGAAGAGGAGGAATATATAAAATTCCAAATTTCTCTAACCTAGACAAAAGAAACTTGCTGGAATTTCATTTGTAACACTAATTGTGTATCACTAGAGATGATAAAATGGATCCAAATCGTACATATACATGTAAAAATATTTGTAAGTGGGGAGGATAATTACTTGTTTATTGGGGCTGAGGATGAGTGGGTATATACCCACACATTTTTGCGGGGATGAATGCAAGTACTATAGTACCCACGTATCCCGTCCTGCGCATATATGTCACATGTTTTATACAATAAAGTAATTAAAACATGTTGCTTAAGTAAACAATTTATATTATGCATATACTTTTCTATAAAAAAAATCATTTTCCTAATTTCATGACTAACAATAAGAATCTAATAGAAAGTAATGAATCATAATTAAAAATCATTATATCAAATTTGTTTCTTATTCTATTTAAGAATATTGAAGTACTATTTATTTTTATGTATAAATTTATAACTTTATTGACAAGTTCTTTTAAGATTGATTTCCAATTGTGAACTATTTTGTATTATTTGATGCTTCAAATTAGTAGTGTAAATTTATACCTATTTAATGACTTTTGTAAATAATTATATTTTTAATGTTATTTATTTATTACTTAAGTTTGGACAAATCATTGTCATGTTTGTTTGTTTTTACTTCCTCTCCTATATGGCTATATATAAAAAATAAAATGTAACATCTTTTTGTCCTAATTATGAAAAACATAAAGACTACTTTATTGTTAAATTTTCTTTTTATTCCTAATTAATTATCAACATCAACATTAAATTTAACCCAAGTAAATTGGGATTGATGGTAGATGAACCCAATGATAGATCGGAAAAAAAGACAAAGAAAAAGAAAGGGAGATTGGAAGAAAAAGGAAAAATAAGACAAAAAAGGAAATATAAACTAAAATAAAAAAAAAAAGGTAAAAGGAGGAGAGGATAAATGAAGAGGAAAATAACTAAAAAAAAGAGAACGAATGAAACATAAACATAGTAATGAGTTTAACCCTCCACCAAACTTATACATTTTTTCCACTCCGTCCTAAGACACACCTCTTTGAAAAATAATCATCACTTAAACCATTTAATGTCATAGATAATCTTTGAATAAAATTAAAATTTATAACAAATTTATTAGTTTAATCACTTACATAAGTCTTGATGAATTAAATAATTTTTTCTTATATATAGGATCATAGATAATATTATATATGGATACTTTTAATATATTATATTTGAATAACTTAAATAGAAATTTTCATTTTATTTATAATAATTTTTAATTAACATATTTTTATTGATTTATTAACCGAATATAGAAATAGGACCCTACATACAACCCTACACATTGGCTTCCCTAGAACAAAGAGAAGAAAACCCACGAACGCAACCTAGAACAAACAAAGCAGTTGAAGATGGAGCACGACGAAGACGAAGAGCCACCTCTTGCTGTTCAGATTCAAGGGAATGATGAATCCGTTTCTCAGCAATCTTCTACTGTTGGGGTCACTCTCATCACCGGTTATCTTGGTTCGGGCAAGTCCACTGTAAGCTTTCTAAACCCTTTTCACGATTCACTCTAAATTTTCCATTTTTCTAGTTTTTGGTCAATTGGGTAGTTTAAAGTTGTGTGCTTTTTTACTTTGATTCTGTTTTGTTCTTGTTGTTGCTTGTTAGTACTAGTGTTTTGAAATGGTGATGGATGATGTTTTAGTGATTTATGGTGTGGAATTGTGATCTTATGACTGAATCATTGGCTTTCAGCTAGTGAATCATATTTTGAATTCGCAACATGGGAAGAGGATTGCTGTCATTTTAAATGAGTTTGGTGAGGAAATTGGGGTGGAAAGAGCGATGATCAATGAAGGAGATAAGGGTGCACTGGTTGAAGAATGGGTTGAGCTTGCCAATGGGTGTATATGTTGCACAGTCAAGCATAGTTTGGTTCAAGCACTTGAGCAGCTTGTTCAGAGAAAGGAAAGGTAAAACATCAAAACACTTCAAATTCTGTGGTTAATTTGAGGAATGGAAAATTGAAGCAACAATTATGACAGTTAGTGTTGCAGTTCACTTTCATCTAAACCCATTTTCATTTTATATCATGAATTGATGTGTTGTGAAGTAAAGTGGGTCAGCTTTGCTGCATATTTTGGAACAACTAAGCACTTTTTTTTTTTTTTTTTTTTTTTTTTATGTATTGTGTGTCCTTAGGCTTGACCATATATTGCTGGAAACCACTGGATTGGCAAATCCAGCTCCTTTGGCATCTGTTCTATGGTTGGATGAACAGTTGGAATCAGAAGTGAAGCTTGATTCTATTGTCACGGTAAGTATCTTTCTTGGGTGAGATTCACTTTAGTTTATCGTTTTTTGGCATGAATATTACTGTATTTTTCTATATGTTGTATTTTAACTAATTCTCTAGAATTTTCTGTATAACAAGACATTTGCTTATAGTTGTTTTATTCCATGCCAAACTAAATGAAGCTGTGTTAGTTATTGTCTCTAGCAAAATTATCATTATAGTTTTTGTAGTTAGGTGGGACATAGGTTTTGGAGACTGTGTCCAAGAAATAATTTCTTTATAATAATAAATTTGCTTATAGTTGTTTTATTCCATGTCAAACAAAATGAAGCTGTTTTAGTTATTGTCTCCTGCAAAATTGTCATTTTTCTGTGTCCAAGAAATAGTTTTTGGAGACTGAAGTGGGACATAGTATAGCACCTGTCTTTTATCATGTTAACTTTTGTAGCTCTTCCACTTTTATGATGATAGGATGCCGTTTCTTTCCTTGGTATATAAGAATATGGCTTGTAAATCATGGCTACTTTTCTAATTGAGTTTATGCTCAAGTAGGTGGTTGATGCTAAAAATTTGCGCTTCCAGCTTGATGAGCATCGTGGATCAGCTTCATTTCCTGAAGCATATTTTCAGATAGCATTTGCGGTAATTGTTTATTATATTAGCTGGATATTGGATCATCGGTTTTTATTGATAATATGTTTCTTGTTTCCTCATTTAATAGCTGCCAGAATTTCAAAGATTGATGAAAAAGGGAAAATTAGAGAGGGAACATTAGAAAATATATTTCATTAATGAGACTCTAAGTAATTATTATGTATAACATTGACCTTATACCCCTATTTATATTAATAATTTAGGTCAGGTGATGGCATAGCACAACTAGTACAAGTATTTAGTGGAACCCTGTACTGAAGAGCTAATTTTTTGCTGTTTGTTTCAGGACATTATAATTCTTAATAAGGTTGATTTGGTATCTGCAGAGAGCTCTGGAGCTCTGGAGGATCTTGAGGAGGAAATACATAACATTAATTCTCTTGCAGAGATAATACATTCTGTCCGATGTCAAGTTGACTTGTCTAAGATATTGAACCGCGAAGCTTATGATACCGCAGTTAATTTTACATATTTTTGCTCTTCGTTCATAGTTTTTCTTCCCACCTCCATGTGACTACTACTTACCTTTGCTGTTTCTCTTTTCAGCGTGCCACACATTTACAGGCATTGTTAGAAGAAAGTCGTTCTTTGTCTACCAAAAAGCTTCATGATAGTGACGTGAGAACGATATGCATTTGTGAGACACGGACAATTGATCTTGATAAGGTATATATATAATGAGACCCATCAAATGCGAAAGGTTTTTGTTGTAATAGGGACAAATATTGATCATTAGATCTTATCATGAATGATTAAATTTAAAATATAAAAACATGTAATTTTTTAGGCTGATCATGTGATTTTAACTATTAATATCAACCATCAATGTATAGCTTTACGACCAAGATTTGCTCCTCTCACTCTTGTAAAAATGAACTTTTTCACTGAATACATCCACACACATGTATATAGTTTTCTGTTTTTCTATATCTTCTAGTTGAGTATCATCATAGTTTATTCAATAATTAGCAGCTGCACTATGTCCTTGTTTGTAATAGCTTAAATATAGGAAATAATTGCTTATTTTTCAAAGTTCTCTCTGAAAGCCAGCAAAGTTGAGTGATGATTATTTCTTCAAAATAAGCTGAACCAAAAAGAACTTAGTACAGGAAGGAGTGGAAAACTGCTTAAAACAATGTTTATAATCAGAGACCTCAAGGCATAAATTATGCAGCTAGAGTACCTTTTTTTTCCTTCTCTTAATCTCTCACTCCATTGTTCATTTCTGTAATGCATAAGAGTGAATTTTGTCTTTTGTTGAATTCACTTTTTTCAATTCAGTGTATTGAATAAACCTTTTTCTGTTTTGTCTTTATCTATATGTTTATATATTGTTTACAACCATTACAGACTCGGATATGGCTTGAGGAGATTCTCTGGGAGAAGAAATATGATATGGATGTATACCGTTGCAAAGGAGTGTTAAGTGTTCAAAATTCTGATCAACTTCATACTTTGCAGGTCAATTATACTTAACAAATTCAGATTTTACCACAGATTTTCTTGTGCTACCTCAATTTGTAAGACTTGAGTGGCTGTATTCATGTTTATCTGTATCCAAGTAGTTTATGATTATATTAATCATTGGTTGTACATTAAAATTTTGATTATATTTTATACTTAATTGTACCATTTCATTTTCCATTACTGTTTGATACAATATTTAGTATATAATAAACCACCTCCATGTGTTAAACTGACAATTAAACTTTGTTACATCACCAA
>PYAF01001810.1:185226-227794 GCA_007407185.1 Glycine tomentella
GGGGGATTGTTTATCTCAAACCTAAGAAAAGAAAAATCTTGAGATAATAAATTTGTTTATGTATTGTCTATTTACCTCTAGCAAGCATTTAGATTTTAAAACACCTGATCCTAACCTGATAAAAGGGTTTGTATAATCCATAACTGCTTCTGAAGATTTGATAAATTTATTTAAGATACCTCATGGGCTCGTATCTGTTATTTTATTATCAGATGCTTACGAAGAAATTGGTATGGTAATAGAGTTACTTTCTCTCATAGGTTCTTTTATTTGTTTTTTTAATCAACAAATGTTATTTTTGTTAGCAGAGGTTCTTCTATTTGTTTATTGTGTATTATTGTAAAATCATTTATTTGTAAAAAAACTTGCAGGCTGTGAAGGAACTATATGAGATTGTTCCATCTCGCAAGTGGGCAAAGGAAGAGAAACGCATAAATAAGATAGTGTTTATTGGTAATTTGATCTACTTTTCTAGTTTTAACACTAATTTGAGGAGTGAAAAAGGCCTTCTTCAGCTTGTTAACATTCTTTTCTTTTTCTTTCTGAATGACAGGTCATAATCTGAAAGAAGATATTCTAATTAACTCCTTTAGAGATCGTGCAACCTGTTGAGCTGTATTTGTTCCCATTGTGTGGGTAATAATAGTTCAATAATCCATTTGATGATAATTTTGAGTTTCAACCAAATCACCATTATGTTTTTGAATTTTAGACATTTTTTAAATCAAAAGGCTAAGTTCTGCAGTATCATCATGCTCTATTCATAAAGACTTTTAGGAAAAATACACAACAACAAATACATTCACCTTAAACTGTGCCAACACAATTGTGAAATTACCTACTTGTAGTAGGGGCTTAGTTTAAGAAAATGTTTTTTTCTTTTCTTTTCAATATCGCTTTTAATTACAAAATTTTTATCTTGTTTCCTGCTTTCAAAAGTTTATATAGAAACAGTGAAATAAGTTTTTATTGTTTTTGGTTTTTACTTTTCCTATACAAATAGAAAGTAGAAAATAAAAAAATAAAAAAAAAAATCTCAGGCCAAATGGTCTCTGGATTTAGTTGAATCCTTCAAAATTTACCAAAAACAAATTGGCTTTGATGCCGAATAATTTATTATCGTGAGGACGAATTTGGAAGTCGATATCTGTCTGAAGAAATTGATTTATTTTTAATATTTTCAAACTAAAGGTTACGTTAGCTCTTAGATGTCTAGACAATTGTTGTTTTACATTGAATAATATAATGATTGGTATTAGTTATTCTTTTTTTATATAATATATATATATATATATATATATATATATATATATATATATATATAATAGTACCTAATAGCCCCTCTTTTACTTTTTTCTTTATGATAATGAGATGAAAACTATTCATTACGAATATCACAATGTGTTATGTATACTAAACTTGAGCGGTTCAAAATGTTTTAATACTAAGATTTTATTTTCTTTGCTTTTTACATCAAATTATACATTGTCAATTAATTAAATATGTTTAACTTTCACAAGTACAACATAAAAATAGTAACTCTTTAGGAATGTGCCAACCTATAATTAAATTAAATGCGCATACACATAAAGTATGTACAAAGTACAAGTTTTCTTTGTTACCGTTAGCTCTAATTAATTAACAAAACGCAGACGGGTGGGTGGGAACAAAGTTGAGTAATACAGTACCTTCCAAATTAAGTGTTATACCATATTTAGTTTAATTTATTTTTTTAAAATAATATAATTTCGTTTTCAATTTTTTTACAGAACCTTTGATAAACAAAATATTTTTTCTCAAAATAATCAAATCTAAACATGTAGCAAATTTTACTTGGATGTTGATTGACTTAGAACAATAGTAATTAGCTCGTGCTCTTGGAGAAGTTTCTAAGCTTCGTTGGCAATCTCTAATTATTGCATTTGTAAACTTAAATAAATCAAACAACGGAAGAAGCAACAACGACTTATGATCCACATGCACCGGCAGTGTCTTCAACTTACATTTTGGTATCCTTAATTAAGATGGAATCATCACCTAAGTAAAAAAAAGACTGAATGATCATATAAATACCCTTAAGTCATTTGAACAAATAAAAATAGTCAGTTATTGTAGAAAATAAAAATAACACTAGCCAAACACTTTTTTTTTTTTTTTTAATTTAGTTGTATAATCAGTTACCAATATATTCACTTAAAAAGTTAACTATAGTACTAGTTGTTTGGTGGGTGCTGCTTTTATTTCTTTGCAGAAGTGGTTACCCATTTTGTTAGAATAAGAGAGAAGTGAAAATGTGAATAAATTTTTAGATAAAAAAGGGTAATATTCTTTAACTGTACCATATGTATATGTGTATTAATATTTCATTAAAAATATAAAAGAAACTGATGCGATGTTGCGTATGTAATGACATAGCATACCATGAAAGCAAATGATCAAATTGATAACATTTTCAATCAAATTACGAAGAGTATAGTATTATTTATTCTAAAAATTTACCATGAATTTAAAATACTTCAAAAGATTTTTTGAGCTGATAAGTCATTAGTTTGATTTTCCGGTAACATAAAAATTCTCAAACACGTAAATAAGAAATAATGATTAATTTATTTTCTGCAAAACATAAGTTAATGACAAATCAACACATAATTAATCATATTTCTAATAATAATTAATTATTAATAAAATCTTGATATCTGTTATTGAGTTCATTTCATCGATTTCAATTAATTTAAATTAAAAGTGTTGTTAATATTAATATTGAATTAATTATTAATAAAATGATATATTCTGTATTAATTAATAACATGATAAAAAAATCAACATACATAAATTTCAAATAGGAGCTTGTCCTTAAGGTGAAATTAGTTTTCTCTCAATCACCTTGTTTCTTTCTCTTTAATGAAAATTTATGTAAAATGAAGAGGATCTCTACTTGTTAAGGTGATTGAGACATACGGTAACTTCCAAATAAAGATAATGACTAAATGAGTCACGTTTTAGACTAGGTGAAAAACAGAAAAAGGATCAAATGGGTGAAATGTGAGCAACGAAAGTATGTGATTGGGTGGCACAAAAATATTGTCCCCATTTAGCACAACATGTACACGTATTTGTTCATTTATTACATATTAGCCGTCCGTTTCACTGACATGAAAGATCACCAAATGCACTAAAATCAAGACGCCAAATTGCTATACCTTTGCCAACTTGGTCTCTATGTACTAGTAGTATTTAATTTCAAAACTAGCAAGGCTTTGTTGTTATCCCATTTTTAAGTATTTTAATAAAAAAAAAATAGGTAAAATATGTTTAGATCAAGTAAAATTTTAAAAAAATATTAATTTTATTAATCTTATAAAAATAAAATATATTTTTATTAATTCTCTATTAGGCAATAATTTAAAGTGATTAATGAACTTAATTATTTTTTTTATGTATCTTCCTAACCACACTTAGAACATACTAAAACTCGTTGTTTCATTTTCCCCCTAATTTAGTAAGAAAATGTGAGAAAATCATCGAAGAAGTGAAAAAAATTATAATTTTTAAAAATTTTAGTTATTAGAAATTGTTTTTCATTTTTGGTGGTTAAGTGTTACAAAATTGTTTAATTCATTTGTAACCATAGTGTAACTCTATTGTTTAAGCGTTACAAAATTTTTAGTGAATCTCTTTTGAATTTGTGTTGCAGGTGATCTGATTGGTTCTGTCAGAATTGAGACTTTGGATTGAGAAGTTTTAGCCCTTCTTTTTGCAGCATATTTTGGGTTTTGATGAATCCATTGACATTCCTTCGTTATTGGGGAAGGAATGTGAGCTACTGTTTCAATGATTGCAGGGATGTTGAGGGTTTTATAGAATCCTGTGTTATGTTATGATAGGTTGTGGTTTTTTACTTTGCTTGCTGCTCTTGGAATTCTGGGCTGGTGGAATTTGGGGTGGGTTTTGAATCTGTGTGTCAGAGGAAGTTCAAGGATTTGGACATGAGAAGCTTCTGGTTCAATAAAATTGTCAATCATTATTGGCCCTAGACCTCCTGTGAACTGGTTATTCTTGTGCCTAATCAGCCTGCTTGTGCTGATTGTTGTCTCTAGACAAAGAGAATTTGACCTTTGTGGCAAGGAAAGAGAGAATTTTGTGCCTTGTTACAATGTTTCAGCCAATTTGTCAGCAGGGTTTAAAGATGGAGAGGAGTTTGACCGGCATTGTGAACTGTTAGTTGAAGCGGAGAGGTGTTTGGTTCGCCCTCCTAAGGAATATAAAATTCCCTTGCAATGGCCTGCTGGCAGGGATGTCATATGGAGTGGAAATGTGAAGATAACCAAAAACCAATTTCTTGCATCTGGAAGTATGACCAAAAGGTACTTCTTTCTCTATGTTGATTGCTAGAGTGAAGTTGACCCTCTTTTGGCCAAAATAGTGTTTTGGCTATAACAATTGACTGCTTAAAGAAAAGTACTGCAGTTTTTGCAAGGAGTTTATCGATTCATTATTAATGAATAAGGTTTTTCCGTTTCTATGATTTTGCAATAAATTATCAAGGTTAATGCTTCTAGAAGAGAATCAAATTGCTTTCCACTCAGAGGATGGACTGATCTATGACGGTATGAAATATTACTCTCGCCAACTTGCAGAGATGATAGGGTTGAGAAGTGACAAAGAGCTTCCTCAAGCTGGTGTAAGTCTTCCATTTATCATCACTCAATAATTGTTCTTCTTCTTCGGGGACCATAATGTCTGACAAGGCTGATTTTTGTGCAAAATGGTCTAGTGTTTAGTAAAGTCTCTTATTTGTTCTCCTTAAGGATTTTGATGTTTTTGTTGCATATTATATGTGACTGCTCTATATTGATCACTTTATGGCAGGTTCGCACTATACTGGACATTAATTGTGGATTTGGTAGCTTTGCAGCTCATTTGGCATCATTGAAAATAATGACAGTTTGCATTGCTCCATATGAGGCAACAGGTAGCCAGGTTCAGTTGGCCCTTGAAAGAGGCCTTCCTGCTGTGATTGGCAACTTCGTAGCAAGACAGCTTTCATATCCTTCATTATCATATGACGTGGTTCATTGTGCTCAATGTGGCATCATTTGGGATGAAAAAGGTAATTATATTATATTATTGTTAATGGGTATTCACAAATCGTCTTTGCTTCCTAAGTAGTAGACTTCACTGTGGATTATTTGTTTTTAAAAAAAAAAATACTTCCCTCTTCTTTCCTAATTGCCTGCTTGCTCTATACCATAGCTAATAACATTGAGCTTCTTTATGAACTTTGTCTTTCTTTTTGCTCTCTAACATTGACATGTTGAACAGATGGAATGTTCCTTATAGAAGTTGACCGTGTTCTTAAACCTGGAGGATACTTTGTGTTAACCTCACCAACAAGCAGGTCACAGGGAAGTTCATCACAAATGAAAAGGAGGAACATGTTGATGCCAATGGAAGAGCTGACCCAGCAACTCTGTTGGACTCTTCTAGCTAAGTAAGATGAGACATTCATCTGGCAGAAGACTGCTGATGTAAAGTGCTACGCATATCGGTAAAGATAGTTGATAATATTGTCTATAGACTGTTTATTTGAGATTACTAATATCAACTACCATTAGCTGTGCTAAAGGCTTGCTCCATGGGTCTCTTGAAGTAGGCTGCTACCATAATTCTTTTAGTGACATGTTCCCTTACACTGTAGAAAGAAGCATGCTATACCACTATGCAAAGAAGATGATGATGCTCAGTCATATTATCGGCCTCTTCAACCATGTATAAGTGGGACCTCTAGCAAGCGCTGGATTGCAATACAGAATAGATCCTCTGGATCTGAATTGAGTTCAGCTGAGCTTAAACTTAATGGAAAGTATTGTTTGTAAATGCTTTCATATTATTTGCTTTACCTCTTTCTAACTTCATTCCCATTTTGTACTGCTCTGTCTTTTCATTGACATCTCTCTGTTATTAGCAGGTGTTCAGCCTGAAGATTTTTTTGAAGACTTACAATTCTGGAGATCAGCTCTCAAGAACTATTGGTCTTTGCTTACACCACTAATTTTCTCCGATCATCCAAAGAGGCCAGGAGATGAAGATCCATTACCTCCATTTAACATGATACGTAATGTGATGGACATGAGTACAAAATATGGGGGGTTGAACACTGCCCTTCTAGAAGAGAAAAAATCAGTTTGGGTTATGAACGTTGTTCCTGCAACTGCTTCTAATTCACTTCCTTTTATACTAGATAGAGGTTTTGCTGGTGTTATGCATGACTGGTAAGTTGCTTTTTGTTCTTGGTCTAGGCAAGTTGTGTAAACTCTTGTGAAATAAATGGTTCATATATGTGATCTGGGGATTGATCTTTAGGTGTGAACCTTTCCCTACGTACCCCCGGACATATGATATGCTTCACGCAACTGGAATTCTTTCTCATCTCACTTCAGAGAGGTGCAGCTTGATGAACTTATTCTTGGAGATGGACAGAATACTGCGTCCAGAGGTACACTCTCCCCCTAATATTTATTGTCATGTTTATTGGTGTTGGGATCAAAGTGATAACTTGATTTTTCTACTATGCATAAGTCAAACATTACATTTATTAGCAGAGTAATTATCTGGCACCTTCATTCCTCTTTCAACAGTTTCATTCTTTTGACATATTCTCAAGAATGATGAAAATTTATAAGTATTTGGCTATTTATTTGACTCGTGTCATGCATGCTCACTTATTCGTGTGATGCACATTCTAGATTTTTTAATGTTTTTAATACGACCAATTGTCTGTCAAGGATCTGTGAATCCTAATACTGACATAACATCGCATGACCTGGTAGGGATGGGTCATTCTTTCTGATAACATGGGAGCTATAGAGATGGCTCGCACACTTGCTGCACAAGTACGTTGGGAAGCAAGGATAATTGGCCTTCAGAATGGCAGTGATCAGCGGCTTCTTGTTTGCCAGAAACCATTTCTGAAAAAATGATTGGATTGGCTCTATTATGTTTCACCCTGGCGGATGAACACGTTCTGCTCTGGTAATTCTTCTTAACTTCTACTGTACTTGGTGAGAGGACTGTAGGTGGCATTTAATTCAATACAAAATCAAACATTATTAGATGCTGTAAAACTCTAGAATCACGTAGGACACGGGATATGTTTTTGTCAAACTAAGCCTTTTAATGTTGCTTCCAAAATTGTGAGGGATGGAATCTAAGCATCCATGATGACTTTACTCTACAAGAAGCATTGCTACTTTTAAATTATGATGTTTAAGCTGAGAACCTGCCAAAAATCGATTCCAACAAATATGCAAATTCAATTCTTCTGCAGCATATCAGATTGTATTGAAACTTATCTGCATACTGAACTGCATTTTTTTTTTTGTTTTTGTTTCAATTTCAGGTAATGGATTGTTCAGCAGGCACAGGTTGTGTATGTATATATTGCACGGAGCCTTGACATTTTTCCATCTTTTTGCGCAATTGGGTAGGAGGATTGTGGAAGCTGTAGATTGTGGAGGTTCAAGTTGAACTCAGGCTCCAATTCATTTTATTGGTCAGAGGTGTTTGTAGTAATTCATTCATTTATATCTTGTTAGCATTTTTTTGCTTAATGATTTATTTTATTGATCATTGGATTTTGGACGTAAATGTCAACTTGTTAAACAATCACACTGATTTTTATAAGAAAGAATATGACTGGCCACGAAATATAAAAATGAATTAAGATTATAACCCAGTTGGAGCCAGTGTTCACCATACGCAGAGCATTTTTCTTTTCTGTTGACGGGATATACAGAGCAATTCTTAATAAAGTATTTATCATAAATTACATAAATTATGAGTTGTATTACACATACAACAACACATACAGCAATTTGTTTAATTATTATTTTTAGTTATCTCTCTTCATTACTTTATTCATTTATCTCATTTCTCTTTTCTCTCTTTCTCTTGGTTGTACAAATTGATAACATTTTTCTATCATTCTTTTTTTTGTGTTGTCAAAAAAAGCCTCTAGAGAAGCTAATACAAGTTAGATTTGCGTGTAAGGCGTTACAGATAAAATCTGGCACTACGTCACAAATATGAAATTGACCCATTAACTTCATTCCATGCTTAACCAAACTATCAGTAACTTGGTTAGCTTCATTCACAACACGAACCCAAACGGATTTATTATCTTTTTAATCCTTAAACATTTTAGAATTTATGTTTTTAGTTCTTGAATTTCTTTTTATCCGTTTTTAGTCTTTAAACTTTAATTTTGTTTTATTTTTAGTCTCTTAACTTTTTTAAAGGACAAAAAGTAAGGACTGAAAAAAAATTAATAGACTAAAAACAGAAAAAAAAAATTGAGGGACTAAAAATAAATTTTTAAAAAGTTTGGAGACTAAAAAATAATTTATCCCGAACTCAAATGTTATGTCCTTGATGCTAGTAGATATTATGGATCCTTTGCACTAGACTACAGCAAGAATGGAAATGATAACAACTCTTTGTTAACAAGTTCAAGGCTACTTAAGAGTTTGAGAACACTTTAATCACAGAGATCTCTTCCCAGTTCCGAGGTTAATTCAAGACCATGTAAAATACCCCATAGCTCAACTGTTAAAATAGAGCACACAGCAGTCTTTGGCAGGAAATCCGCAATAGTTCATGATAAAGAATTTTTGTAGTTCATACTATTTATTTTATCAGTTTGACTCATAAGAAATAAGCAGTGTTCATATTTTAGAATCTTAAAGAACCCCTATCCCATTTTTAATCCCTATATTATTTTTGAATTTTCTGATTTCTCACATAAACATATCATTACCTGTAATTTTATAAAGAAAAATTAGATGTTTACAAGTAACTCAGTAAAGAAAAACAATATATTGGGACTGAGGCAAATCAGGCAATACATATTAAAGTATGAAAACAAAGTGATTCATACTATCATTCTTAAACATACAAGCGCACAAGTGTTCATATAAAATCTAAAACTAGTTGTCCAAGGATTCTCTCATACATAGGCTCTCATGTGGAATGCTTGACCATTTTCACATGCTTCCAAAAGCTTGTAAGATTTGTCCAATCCAAAATAAATATCCTTGAAATGATTATCCAAACCTGGCATAGGTAATTTGACGGTGGTTTGCTAGCGTCTTTCACTCCATTATTTTGGTCTGCAACCTTTCTAAGATCAACTGACCAAAGTAAGTCTAACCAGTAACCACCTGAAGAGTAGTGAGTGCAACAATGCCCTTTCATACATTTCTGAATCTTAACAAATGAGCCGCACCTTCTTCAATCTTCATGTTTGAGAAATGAATTCAACTTTGACACTGCCCTTTTCAATTTTCTAATATACATAACATTGCATCACAATATCATACCACTTTCAAATTGTGAGATCAGACAAATAAAAAAATATATGAAAAAAAAAGAATGGGTATTGATTGGCATTCAGTATATTTTAAAATAAATAAATAACTCACATTTATGAACCTACTTAGAACAAGACATTGTGCTTAAGGAAATTAACAGATTGAAAGGATTGCGACAAATAACCATACAGAACCAATACTACCGCTCAAGAAAAAGGTTGATAAAAAATCAAGAATCCACTTATGCAATAAAGTCGATCCCGTAAGGTTTTAGAATCACTCTACTTGTATTAGAAGTTTAATGAAGCAAAAACAAAAGTAAGCCAAAGGATTTGTTATTAATCATTTTAAGTACAAAATTTTAAAGCCTACATAGTTTGTGTTTATTCCAATTACTAAAAATTAGTAAAGCATGATTGACATAAACGTTCCATTAAGCACAAGCAATACTGCAGTGATCTTTTGAGGATGGATTATCTTGGAAACAAGAAAGTTGTAGATGTCTTTCTACCCTGAGTTTTTTTTCTTATAAAAAAAAAAGTCAATCGTAACTCGCAAAAACAAAATATAAGAATAAGAACAACAAATGAAAGTGTGCAACTGATCTTCAGAAACAGTAAATGGCACATGCTCACCCTAAACCATTATTTCTAAATTATGATTTCATAAAAACCTCCAATAATTGGAGATAGAGAGCGAGAGAGAGGTAGCTTGTATATGAAACTGGAAAATCAATGATGATAGTGATATATAATATTTAAGGGCAGATAAACCTGAATCATGTGCTCCTTGCAGGTCAGGTTGCTCCACTGTTACTAAGCTTAAAAATGTTGAGATTCATCAATCACCTACTTTATTTGCAATAAAATTTGGTTTTTGACATAAATTTACAGTCTATAGATTTACACAGCCTGATTAACAGTGTCTGATATCAGTCATTTGAATCTTCAGTTATTGGACTTCTGTCCCTTCTCCTATCCCTAGTAGCCATCTTCTGCCCATATCTATCAAGTATATCTGCCAAATCAACCAACCCCACCTCTCTCAACTTCTTTCCCACATCCTCAAACATATGCACACCTTCCTCATTTGAAAAGTAGTGCAAAAACTTATTATAATCAAACCTTGGCACCTCCATTCCTCTATTCAACACCCTCTCCACGTACTTAGTAGCTTCCTTTGACTTCCCTGCCTTCACCATTCCCCCAACAAAAATAGTGTCAAAATTCACAAGTGGATCGGTCCCTTTCCTTCCCCTCCTCCCCAAATGCCCTTGCAGCAGCATTATGTACGTGTGCATAGTCGGCTCGCAACCTCTCCTTATCATCTCCCTAAACACCTGAGTGGCCTCACCGGCCCTCTTGAGCTTCAAAAGCCCCTTTATCAATGCATGATACACGCTCAAATCCGGCACCTCAATCCCCTCAAAAACCCGATAAGCCTCTCTAACTCTCCTCCTCGTTAGAAGCCCATACACAGCGTCCCCCAACGTCGAGTTATTGACCCGAACACCCCTCTCGTGCATTTCCTCAAACACCTCATGAGCCCGGGCCATCATCCCCTTCTTGCACAACCACCTAATCACCAGCCCATAAGTGGAAGCCCCAAGCTCATCCATCCTCTTGAACCTCATTGTCTCAAAAAGCCTCAAAGCCTCACCATACTCATTCACCTTAAAAAGGGTCTCCATCATTTTCTCCACAGCATCAACATCAGCCTCAAACCCCTCATCCTCCATCAAGTTCCAAACTTTAGAAGCCCCAACTAAATCACCCTTATCACAATACCCTCTAATCAAATTCTTGTATGTCACCCCATCAGGCCTAACACACTCCCTCAACTTGAAAACAACAAACTTGGCCTCATCAACAAGCCTACTCTTACACATTGCCTCAACCACCTTATTCAAAGTTCCCAAATTGTATTCACACCCATTTGAATTCATCAAGTGGAAAAACTCCACACACTTCTTAAGCTCCCTGGCACCACCCAGAGTCCTCAGAGCAATGACAAAGGTCTTGTCGTTGACGAAATGACGACGCGCCATGTCGTTTAGAAGGTCCCAGAAGAGGTCGATGTTGCGGGACTTGCCTACTACGTCGAGCATTTTGTTGAAGGAGACGGGGGTGTGGGTGAAGTGAGGGAGGGATTGCGTGTAGAGGAAAAAACGGTAAACGGGTCGCCATGAATAGGGGAATTTGTTGCATACCTGGAGGAAGAACTCGTGGGTGAGTTGGAACTCGGACGAGGCGAGTTTGGAGGTGAGTCGTGGCTCGGGCGAGTTCTGCTGCTGGTACAGGATGGTGCACACTCGGAGGAGGTGGTCGGGGTTCACCGGAGAAATGTGGTGGTGAAAGCGGAGGGGTTGGACGGAGAGGGGGGCTGAGAATATGAGCGTGGCGGTTCGCCGGAGAAGAAGCATTTCGTTCGGGTAAGACTAGTCAGATATCGAGACTTGAGAGGAAGAGATTTAAACTTTGAAACATAGTGTTTTGAGGAAATTAGGCCCGTTTGAGGTGAGTTTTTTTTATGGAAGGTTTAAGGCTTTAAAGCAGTATATTTTTGAGAGGAACTTAATACACCAGGCAATAAACTAATACACCCAGAATTGAACAGTTAAATTCCGAATAAGCCCTCCATTAAATAGGTTTACGCATTTGAACCTTTCACTTTTCCCTCTCCTGGTGTATAGCTGCTGCTGTGGTGTGATTTTTTCTCCCGTCGGCGCAATCACTCGTTCGGATTTGGGTTGAAGAAGGTGGCTCATTCATGGTTGTCGGACATTGGGGCGGCGCTATTGGTGGCTTCCGACCTCCGCAGTAAGTTTTTTTTCACGTTTTACAGATTGTGGACAGTACGGATTATGTAATCCGTATGGTGCTCACGGATTACTTAATCCGTAAACATCATACGGATTGCATAATCCGTACTGTCTTTACGGATTAAGTAATCCGTGAGCACCATACGGATTAAAGAATTTTACGGATTGGTTAATCCGTATGGTGCTCACGGATTACTTAATCCGTAAAGATCGTACGGATTATGTAATCCGTATGATGTTTACGGATTAAGTAATCCGTGAGCACCATACGGATTACATATTCCGTTCGACTAGTTTTTTAAAAAATTTAAATGCCAATTGATGGATTTGTGAATCAGATGCTTTGTAGAATGTAAAATGAATATGTTATTGGTAATTTGTGTTTGTTTTAGCTGTTGGAAATCATTGTGGCTTTATGCTATTATTGTTGAGATGGAACTATAGTAGTACTTATTGCTTGGACCTGTACACTTTATTTTTGGTTGGTTACTGGATGGGTGGGGAAATTTTGGTTTATAAAGACAGGTAGTAGAAGCTTAGCTAGCTGGCTTTCTGCTTGGACTTGTCCTTAGGTTCTTGCAAAACAAATTCAGCATACAAATCCTTTAGTGTAATTATAACTGTAGTTATTAATGGCCCCATAATTGCTCCTTGCAGAACAACAGACCCTTCAGTCAATGTACTAATGTAATTGGATGCAACAGAAATGCATCTAATAACAAGGTACTGGATAGAGTGAACCAAAACATAAGAAAAATGAACCGTTACAACATTGAAATCAATGTCTGAATAGGAAATTTCAGGCCTGATCTGGATTCTTCCCACAGTTAGGCATTTGACCAATCGAAATTGTTCAATGAAGATCAATCTGGTCAAATTTTATGTTGGTAAATCAAACTTAGCCCAAAAAGAATCAGAACTACGTTATATATCAATTGGAGTTATATTAGCAGTTCATTGGATTCCCAAGTACCACAGCTTATTTGGAAATTGTCAACACCATGAATGGTTTATACCAAATATAGGTGAAGTAGTGATACATAGAAATGGTGTAATTTGTAGAAACAAGGTATTGATAATTGACTTGGTGATGCATGACATAGTGGATAGGTTTTGGATTTGGTAAAACTGTTGTTATTCCTTAATGTAATGAAATAGTCAAACAATTTCATGTATTTGGTAATGGATTTGGTGAGCATGTTTGTGCAGGTTTTGAAATGTGGCTTTTTTTGTTGATGTTAGTTATAATTTGGTATTAAAATGTGACTTTATTTCTTTTTCAAATGTTCTAGCACAGGTTATGGCTAGAACAAGAGGTGGTATACGCCGCAGTGCAGGACGAGATGGCGACAGAGGGAATGAAGAGCCGGCTGCTGAACGTCGTAGGCCTACGGCGTCAGCCAGAAGACAACGTGCAGGGCTACTTGTGGATGAGCAGCCACCGGTGCCGGACCCACATCTAGGGGATGATATTCATGAGGTGCCTGCTATTGAGGACCATGTTGGCATGGATGATGGAGGCGATGATGTTCAATCATATCCAGGTGGTCCGGAGGACTGTTCAATCTTAACTGAGTACGCTGAACATGTAGCTGTTCGGGTGTAGGAAGGACATGTATTTATATTTGTTATTCAGAAACAAAGTGTTCCAATTTTGTAGTCATCTGACAGTGAGTGATATGTTTGCAGGAACGGGGTGAATTGAAACTGGCCTCTCATGGGAGAAAAGTTCAGAAATTTGGACGGCCTGCACCACAGATTGAGGGTATAGTTGCTGGGACGGGTTTGGCCCCTTTGATCAGCTGCTGTGTTGATACTGGAGATAGGGGATTGTTATCGGCGTTTGTTGAGAGGTGGCACTCAGAGACAAGCAGTTTTCATTTACCTGTAGGGGAGTTAAGTATCACATTGGACGATGTGGCATCCCTCTTGCATTTACCGATAGTAGGAGATATGTTATCCTTCGAGAGTATTGATGTTGGCCAGGCCATACATATCGTTGTTGATTTGCTTGAGGTATCTGTAGACGCAGTTGGAGCGGAGACTAAGCAATGCCATGGGGCATATGTTCGTTTGTCCTGGCTTTGAGACTTATATGCTGTGAAGGTTGCGGCTCAGCAGTGGATAGTAGCGGCCAGAGCCTACTTGCTTCACTTGGTTGGCTGCACTCTATTTGCCAACAAGAGTGCCACACATATCAGTGTGGTATTCTTGGAGGCTTTTCGTGATCTGGACCGTGCAGGGGGATACGCTTGGGGTGTGGCTGCTCTGGTTCATATGTATGCCAACCTCAACTACGCATCCTTGCATCACGGCAAGCATCTGGCCGGTTATGTGACGTTGTTGCAAGTAATTCATTTTATCAGGCCCATGCTTATTACGAACCTTACATTTCATGTGTCACACATACTAATGGGTTGTCCATGTATAATTTATGTTGCAGTGTTGGATTTATGAGCATTTCCCTACAGTTGGAAATTTCTCTGCAGCTCGTTCGTACGAGGAGAGATTACCACGAGCGTGTCGGTGGCGGGTTGAGAAGGCATTACCCCTTAGCACCTATCGTCGGAGACTGGATAGGTTAGTCATGGATGATGTACGCTGGGCTCCATATGCCGATCACCGTCCGCATAGAGAGTTCGATATCATCTCACTCTTCTCTAGTCATATTCGCTGCGGACCGATCGTTGTCAGACATCTTCCAGGCAGGGTCCTGAGGCAGTACGGTTATGTTCAGGATATCCCAGAGATCCAGTTATCAGACGCGCCTCCCATAGATGACATTGACGAAGCATGGATACAGTTTGGGGATCACTTAGCATCCACCACTGAGGTTGTCCGTCATCCTGGTCAGACAATGGTCGGCTACATGGACTGGTATTTCTGGGTGTCCCATCCATATATGAGACCCGTTGAGGTTGGTGATCCTGTTAAGCACCTGCCGGCCGATCCACACATTGTTGAGGACCCTCCGCATGCTGATACTCATCATCCAGTGCCTGATGCAGCTATATCCGATGAGCCTCCACATGCATTGGTATGTGCATCACTGTTCAACTATTTGTTTTTGCAATGTATGTAGTGTTACAAAGGTAACCATTATTATGTTTACATTGCTTCAGCCTACATTCGATAGGATAGCGCGAGGCTTACAGGAGATGATAGATCTACGCATGGTTACTCCGGGCACTGATGCTTATGCCACCACTGAGCGCCTACTACGTATAGCTCGTTCGGTGATGGAGGAACGATGTGTCTATATGCGCCAAAGACGGACGAGGCAGAGGCAGCATTAGTCACGCATTTGCAAACGTTATATTTATTGTACCGGTTATTGTAGTTGGATTTTGTACTCCATGTTCTATGAACATTATTGTAGTTTGACATTGTAGTTCATGAACTTCGACATTATTGTAGTTTTGACATTGTGTGTAATATACTGTTTGTTTTAACTTATCGCTTGTCATCAAAACATGTTTAAACAACAAGACATGCTATTCATGGTTGAACAAAGCATCGAACAACATGGTTAAACAACATTCATCATGTTCAACAATGTCAACTGAAATAATACAATTTTAACTAAAGTCCTAAGTCAACATAATTAGTACGGATATGCTGAAGTTGTCTATAAGCTTCTATTCTATATTGATAAGGAACTATCCATTGATTTACAACATTGTAACAATTCCTTGACCATAACAACGCAGGTGGCGGAATAGGACATCCAGCTTTCAATGCAACCTGAAACAATAAGCAACATCAACTTTGGTTAACATTTGTTCAGAGCCTTGGGCCAATAAACTGTGTTCAACAACTTATACCTGAACAAAGTGATTTCCAAAGACATGTCCAATACAAATTACCCGATGAACATTGACATGTGCAGGCGGTTGGCTTCTTAAAGGAAAGAACGTCATGCTTTGCTTCAGAGACAGAGAAACCAGAACAAGGTTATACCGTGATGCAATGACGTATCCCAGATCGGTGATATCCATCCACTTATCAATTGTTACCTGATATAAACACCACTTAACTGTAAATATAACTACCATGGTTAATGTATAAGTATAAACATAATAAGACTATAGTTACCTTCGACAACCCATCAACAAGTAGGGACCGTTTCAATTGCTCAAATCTGTCAAAGCCACCAAACAATGCTATGTATTCACCAGACCATTGTGAAAGTTCTTTAATCAAATGATTACGAACCAGAGACCAAGATTCTTCACCGTAACCTAGTAAAGCCGCAATAATACGAAATCCACAGTTACCATCAGCTTTAACATCAATAATGTCTACAATGAAATCATGCATGAATGTATGAAACTGATCCAGCATCGGTAGCTTGGTCTTTGTATGCTTGTCATCAGCCGAAGATGTTGCAGGATGTTTTGGTGTCGAACAACTATTCTAAACAGAATGTAATTCGTCCACATACTCCCAGTAAGATGGATCCCGCTTGGTTGACCTCGTGTGTTGCAAAACTTTTCTCTTTTGCGCACCTTTTGTTTTGACTTTTTTAGGCGGAGGACACATTGAGGTTTTGTCAGGATATGCAATTTCTCTAAGTTTTGTCTTTAAAGTGACCTGCCCACAAAAATCAAGGTTATTAAAACGTATAGATATGGCTTCCATCTCTCCACTTATGTCCACCTGGTCCTCATGTACACCTTGATCTTCAAAACTTAACCTCCGCCAAAACAAATCAACAGCATCAATAGGTATGGACCCAAGAACATACTTAGCTAGCTTACATGCACAAGGCAGTCCATGCGTAGTTCTCATAACACATCCACAACGTTTTTTGCTTTTGCCTGTGTAACGGACTCGCTCATACTCAGCAGCTAATTGGTTTAAAGCATACCTGGACACCATTCCAATCAGTCGTTTATATAGTGTTACTTTAAGCACATGACCTACCACATGTGTGCTTCTCTCCAATGATGCCCTAATCTCAGTATGTTGCAAGGTCAGCATGTTGTGCATTGCATCCCATACACTACAGAGGTCGCCTAGGCTATTCTGCAACAGCCTCTTCAATGACGAATGTGCTGACTCGACCCTACAATCCAATGGTAACAGTCACAAACTATCCCCTACAACCACAATATAAAAGCAATAACTTTACAAAACTTAAAGATTTGTTAACCTATTAGTTGTTGTGTTACCCAAATGCATGTCCACGCTGACATAAATTTTTCTTTGTGTGGATTGAGCCATGTGGTTTTCACGTAATCAACAAACGCAGGCCATGGAGAACACGCAATGTCAAACTTTGCCATACAATCACCAAATTCATTCTCAGTATCGCAGTCCACAAGACTTCCCCAAGCTTCCATCACATAGTCCCATGCATTACTCTGTCGGATAAAAGTTTTACATTTTGCCTTCACATTTTTTTCAATGTGGAACCGACAAAGTAAATTGGTAGACATAGGGAACACAGTTGTAATTGCACTAATCAATGCTAAATCTCTATCAGTGACAATGACTTTTGGGAAAAATTCAGTTTTAATAAACATGCCTCTAAAACGTTCTAGGGCCCAAACAACATTGTCTACACGTTCAGCTTCTAATAAAGCAAACGCAGCTGAGAACGTCATCCCAGTAGGAGTGACACCAACAATGTCCAATAACGGAAGTCTGTACCTGTTTGTTTTGTATGTGCTGTCTATCAGGAAAACAACATTATATGCATTGGTCAACTTCACTGCATCTGGATGGGTCCAAAACAAGTCACGAATGATATTTTCATCCTTCACTCTATGCCAATGAATGTACATGTAATGTTCAAGAAGCTTTATCAACTGTTGCAATTCAGTATTACCTTCTCTGATACGCGTACGATGTGTATATCTTGCATTCATTACTTGCTTCAAGGATGTACAATTATTCGGATTATGCTCTTTCAAAGTAAGGAGAACATTCTTAGGCTTCACCATCAATCGTGTCATATCATGCAATACAACCTTCTCTTCCTCTGTCAGTCGACCAGCATACGAGTGTCCACATAATGAGTTTACCAAACCATGATTATGAGTGCCACATAATAATTTTACCATCCACCCTTCACCTTCCGGTACTGGTTTCACTCGCAATCTAAACGGACAATTGCATTTTCTCGTGCTAGTCACTGTGGGCACCATGTTTTTATTGAACACTCTATACTTTTCACTTCTCTCACAACCAATTAAAACAAATGAAGTTCTTCCCTTCTTTCCAGTATGCATGTCCGATTTCACTATCACGGCTACAAAACCATT
The DNA here is from genome assembly GCA_007407185.1 of Glycine tomentella. Taxonomy (NCBI): domain Eukaryota; kingdom Viridiplantae; phylum Streptophyta; class Magnoliopsida; order Fabales; family Fabaceae; genus Glycine; species Glycine tomentella. The sequence goes on from PYAF01001810.1 coordinate 203,685, forward strand.
CTCATATGCAACACTTCTAGCCCATTTTAATACTTCCTCACGAGAAACGAACACCTACACAAATCAATAATAATCAGGATTAAGTTCCATAAATCACTGATTAATATACAGTAACGAATTTATAAATAATATACATACCTCACAAGTATTGAACGCTGCAGAACAATCGACTGAACAATCAGCTTTTTCAAATGCACTCGGTTCATCTCCGATATCTTCATTCATATAAATTTCTTCAGACATTATAGCATCATGCATCCACTCATCGTTGTTCATCTTCACAAATGGCAACAAACTTACATAAATCACAACACAAACAGATAATAATTATTAAGAACACAATTTTTAATAATTAAAATCAAATTTTAATAAATAAATTCCATTTTTTTGTAAATTACGGATTGGATAATCCGTATGGTCCATACGGATCACACAAAGCTTAAAATACGTGCGGATTTACTAATCCGTAGATCCTATACGGATTATTGAATCCGTAAATGCAAAAATACGTAACTTACCTTCACCGACAGCTGCTCCACCACCGTCTGTCACTCCGACCAACCCAACAGCGTCAAAGGCAACCACCACCAGCTAAAACGCCCACAACCAACATCTCCCACTCACAATGCACTGAACGGAAGCTTCAACTCGTTAATGGCAGGAAGAAAAAGTCCTCAGCTTTTGTTATAAGCAACGGAGGGTAGTATTGGCATTTTAAAAAAATTCTGGGTGTATTAGTTTTATGGCTGGTGTATTATGTTCCTCCCTATATTTTTTAGAGGTGTCAAAGCTTACCTTACCTCGGATTGACGCTGTAAATAATCAATCCACTTTGATTCACTTTGTGTCGAGTTAAGAAAATCACAATCCGGCCCGACCCATTATAAATTGGTGAGTTAATGATTGACTTACCAAAATTTTAAAATTAAAAAATGAATAATGTATTTTCTTTTTTAAAAAATATATTTTTGCCATTAAGTGATTCAATAAGTCAAATGACTTTAATACAAATAATAACACTATAATATTTTAAGAATAAAGTAATTTATGATTCAAATGACAATTGATAAATAAAAAGTGTAACAACACAATTAAAATAAAGTGGTCTAAATGACACAATTTAAGCATCTAATATGACTATTCAAGGAATGTAGACAAGTAATTTAATGACACTATTCAAGAATATCAATTTTATTTTCCGTTTTTCAAAGAAAAATAATTGGGTTAAATGAGTTAACTTGTCTCAAATCCATTTGGTCCACAAGCTAAATGAGTTGGATTATTATTTGGTCAAAATTATGAAAATTTTAAATTGTATAACCTAACCCAGCCCAAACCCTTGATAGGCTAGGTTGACTTTATTAAGTTCGGATTCATTTTAATACCTCTATTTTTTTTTACTGTTTGTGTGCGTGAAGGAAGAAGAGTAAAATGATTGCAAGTTCTAAATTAGAGGTTAGGAAAATCTTTCATCATTTGGCTTTTGTCCTTATTGCCTTTGTGGTAATGGAGAAACATTTATTACCTCTAATAAAAGCAATGTTTCCTTGACAAGTGTCATCCTCTCATTCCTTAATATACTGCCCAAATCAATCCCACTCTTCTACAACAACTATCTAGTTACAAATTAATGCTGTTACATGTTGGTTACAATGGGTTAGGTCCTACTTACACCCTATGTGGTTAGAAAGAGCTAGTTTTGTTCCACTGTAGTGTCAAACAAACAACTAATGGCTTCAAATATTAGTTACAATGGGTCAGGTCCTACTTACACCCTATTGCTTTTGTTGTGATTTGATTGTTCGCCGCCAAATTTGGCTTCTCACCCGTTTCTACACAAATTTGCAACCATTGTGTCAAATCACTTTTCATTTGAAATTTTATTTCATCTCTCTTCCGATTGTAGAAAAGTTGGTCTTCTAGACCAATAAAACTTAGTTGCTTCGTTATTCTCTCTCTCTCTCTCTCTCTCACTCTCCCTCTCTTGATTCACTCTCTCATTTTCTCAGTTCTCATCTTCCCTCAGTCCAAAGTAAGTTTCTGGTGCTTTTCTCCTTCTCCTTCTTTTTCAATATTTTTTCCTTCTATTTTTTCTTTTCTCCATCCATAGTAAGTTTATGTGTTTGTTGTAGGTGCTGGTCTAAGCGAGAATGTCTCGAAAGGTTAACAATATTGAAGACATGGATGAATCCAAAAGAGACGTGGAAATTGGGTGTTCGAATAACCCACCTGTGGACTTAATAGAGGTCTCTGAAGCCCTTTTATAGAAATGATTTTTCTCGACAATAAGGTTTGTCACTGTGGTACTTTTATGCCTCTGCAAAGTGACCAAAAATTAATGGTTTGTGTTGTGTGCTATGAGTAATGTTTTCTAACACTCTAAATTTGCAATAGTCAGTAGTTTTAAGTGGTTTCACAATCTTAAATGGTTCCATGCATGAAAATAAGTGTTAAAACTATTGTGAAGTATGTCTATTGCAAATTAATTGGTTATAAAGATTTTCTTAATGGCTTTGAAAGACACAAAGTTTGTGCCTTTTAGCAATATTAGCCTCGTTCAGCATTAAATGGTGAAACAGTGAGGTCATTAACTCTATGATGGTATTATTTTAGTTTATTCTCTTGACAGTAATGAAACTTGTACACTACTTTTATTATCTCGAATTGGATGTTACTAATAGATTCTTTTGGTTGTGCATTCATTTAAATATTATATTTGTGTTTCGTGTGTTGTCTTGGTGCAAAATGTAGGGGGACAAAATAGAAGCTTGTGTTAAAAATTCAAATAGTGATAAATGGAAAGCCAAGCTGACAGAGGGCAAAACTTATTTTGTCCAAAACTTTGAAGTTGAGATGAACTCAAGCCAATATAGGGTAACAAATCATCGTTACAAGCTATCCTTTATCAAAGAAATCATTGTGAAGGAAAAAAATATTGTAGATATACCTAAGGATGTTTATAGGTTCACTGAGTTTGAGCCAATTACAAACAAGGTTGTTTCATATGATTACCTTATAGGTAATTTTGTTTACATCTGCAATCAAGTGGGATTTTGTTGATTTTTATGAAAAAGGAATCTCTAACTAATACTTATTTTTTATTTCATTAAACATTTTAAAAATGAAGACATCATTGGTGAATTGGCGAAAATATCACAGTGGCAACTTCAAGAGAACCTAAAGAGAAATGCTCTCACTCTGAGAAATCCAAGGTATGTTGCAATCAATACGTTTGAAGAAAAATCGACAATGTAAATAAGTCAACCTAATTTATATTTTTGTTGTGGTAGAGGCTCTACTTTGTCATGCAATTTGTGGGGAGTTTTTGCCTTGCAATTGAAAGCATACTTAGACAAACATGAAAATGACATTGGGCCTGTTGTCATTTTGCTGCAGTTGGCTAATATCAAAGAGGGGAAATGTTTATGTAGTAATATGTTAGTGCATATAGTCTATGTCATTCTATTCATGAATTATATTGATCTTGGTCTGTTGTGATTTCATTAGCAAAGTTTGTACATTATCCTATTAGCATTCAAAACTCAATGTATGGGTCAAGGCTTTATATTAATGAAGATATCAAAGAGATTAACGATTTCTTGAAAAGGTATTTCTTATTTTGATAGTTGAATGATGCTTATGGATTTACTAATGCTATTAACATGTGTGTATTTATTTGATGTAGTTTGGAACCAAGTGATAACTATGATGTTTGCTTAAGTCAAAGAATTGTTCAGATATCTCAAAGCTCTCTGATTAGTTCTGAGGACAAGTTTTTGTAGAATTCTGATGTCATTAGTTTAAGTGAGCTAGCTGAAATCCAAAAGGTTGTCATTAGATTATATAAATACAACATATTATTAAAATTTGGGCTTAAATTTGGTCTGTTGGAACTATATTGACAAAATTTTCTTGGTTCATACAACAAGGTAACTTTGTTATTGTTGGAACTATTGAAAAGGTTTTGGTAGCCAACGGTTGGTGTTACAAAGGTTGTCCCAAGTGTAACAGGAAATGCGAAGAGAAGTTGTCCTCTTTCATTTGTCTTGGCTGTCAGAATGAAAATTAAAGTACAATGCTTAGATAATTAATTAAAATTTTCGTTATATGTTTTCAATTTATAGGAATTTTGGTGTTCAAAGTACTTATTAACTAATCTGCTTCTTTGTACAGGTTCAGGTTGGAAGTCAAAGTCTTACCAAAGGCTCTTTAAAGTTTGTCTTTTGGAATAAAGAGTCCACTCTACTTATTAACCAAACTGCTGCTGACATCAAGAATCAGTTGATTCAGAAGGTATGGATATGTCAAAAATGATTTTCATTAACAAATTCACTATTGTAATTTAAATATTAAACTCTCCGTTATATGCATATCTCAAATAAGTTCATGCAGGATAGCGAATTTGATCCAATGTCATTTCTTGAGGCAATTGACAAAGTCCTCAAAAGACAATTTGTGTTTAAAATTAAAGTTGTTCCAAACAGTTTTCGCTTTTCTGTTATGGAATTATGTTAAGATAAATAATTTATTGCATTAGCACTAAAAAAAATTGGAGGTCCTTAAGTGATTCAGGTCATGAAATACTTTATTTATATATATAAAGTAGGAATGTTAAGCAACTTTTATTGTTGTTGTTAAACTCAAGCATTTGATTCTAAATGTATAAAGAATTTGTCTATCACACAGGCAGAAAATTCAGTTTCCTCTGGGCACGACTTTGATGATACTTACATGAGTATATGTTTCTTATAACTAGGTTTATAGATTTATCTAGTCAACAAAATGTGATATTTATATTTTGTTTCAAAATATGAAACAAACTGTATCTAGTAGTGTAGACTATGTCCTGAAATGTTGGAATCTTTCACACCAGCCAAAAGGTTATCCTCTAAATCAAAGTTTCATGATGTTAGTGCGAAATATTTTGCTTATGTTCAGCTTTCTAGCTCGAAGCTGTCTAAATATATTAAAACTGAATGCATGAGGAATTTAGTAGATGATTTTTTGGTGTAGCTGTGATTTTTCCAGGGGTGGAAATTTCATTATGTAGCATTTTGGTTTACATATGATTTTGAAATGGGATTTAAATGAATCAATCATTGGTGGAGAAACTGTATTTTTTGTGTGACTTTTATGGGTACATTTAGCACATCTATTTAAAGTTAAGTGTTTCATCCCTTTTGGTTTGTAATCATATATATTTCAGACCTAACTATATTTTGATATTAATTATAGTTTAATGGTTGCATATATAAAATTCTGCTATTTACATTTTATTAAGTTCTTAAAATGGGAGTAATTATTTGTAAGTTATTTATTCGAATGAATGATAACAAGTAGTAAAAAAACAAGAACATGTGGCTACATATAGATGCGTTAACATCTAAACCATAAGAACCCAACACATATTGATATGAGAACAAAAGTTAGAGTAAGAAAAAAAGTAAGAAATAACACAAGTCAGTTGCCACTTTTTAATCAGGATAGAAAATAAAAATGGTTTTCATCTTCAAAGTTATTTTTTTCTTCCAAACAACATGCTGACATAATTAATCATTTGTCACTCCATATGATAGATTTTCACTTCTTGTTAACCCCCACACAAATAAAAGGTCTCAATATATAAGTATATCTATACATTCATAATATGACTAATTTGAATATGTCAAATTGAAACAAGTGGGTCTCCACATGTAGTGTGATGATAACCCAAATACATTTGTCTTTTTATGAATATTTTACTTATTCTTAATGAAATTAAGTGATTTGACAACACATCTTTACCAGAGGCTATTTTCCTACGTTTCCATGTTATAATAGACTATTTGTGCCCATCTTTAGTTAGCTACTTTTGTTCTCTCAAGTGCATCAAGAAAATAGAGAATTGTAGTAGTTGTGTCCTCTTTTCTTCTGCTACTTTTCACGAAGTTGCAGCAAGGGACTTTTCTTGCTTCTCTCTTTCAATTCTTCTTCTTTAGATAAAACCCGTTCATTTCAACAAGCAGGTATGATCTGTTAGTATTATATTTGAACATTACTTTACTTTGTTTCTTTCTTTGTCAATGATTTCTTTAGTGTTTAGTTTTTGACTTGGTTTCATTTCTCTACCTTATTTTTACTTATTATTTGAACACCAAATATGATGGTTTTGTCTCTGCTATGACAAATCCAACTCAAAGATATATACCCAGGCTTCCATTCATGGGCACTGACCACACATCATTAGAATGTGGACTATTGTTAACAATGACCAACCTAACCAAGTCCCCATTTTGCATTTGATTTTTTTTTTTTTACTCTGAGGTATGTATAATATGAATAAAATTTTGGATTTTTTACTTACCACTTAGAATATAAAAAATTGGTTTTCCCGTTTATCATATTGTGAGGTCTCACAATTTGTTTTTTTTTTCAGTTTTTAGTTAAATAAAATTAAATTGAATAATATATCAAATTGGTTAGATATCAATAGGAACATATTATTGTATATGTTTTTCTTCATGACTAATAAACTTACTACGTACCCCACAGTCCAAAGACTCCTCGCTATGCGAAGGTAATATGGACTAATAAATTTACTATTATTATTAAAAATAAACAGGGTGCTAAGATTGAAGCTTTAATTCGGGAAGATGTATTCCACCTACTTGATTTGGATATAGAAGTAGGTGGGGTGTAATGTTTCAGAATATGTATTTGCAGTAATGATAAACCACAGAGTTACAAACCACATATATAAGTTGATTATGACGAGGTAGTATGTAATTACATACATTGATACAGAGAAAATCACAACAAATGGCCTTACATCAATACCAGTTAACGATGTTGGGAACATGAAAGCAATTGTAAGTCTTCTTATAGGTTAGCCATTTCAACTTATGTAGTCATGTTTTATTGTCAGAAAATCATTACTAACTTTTTTTGTTGTTGTCTTATGAAATTAGATGTTTTTGGATTGCTTTTGGGAATGTCATTAGAAATAACTTATATCAAAGATGAACATCCAGTCAAGAGAATTTTCTTGTAGATTACTGATGACACGTAATCTTCTAATATTCATACTTTGTCTGTATATTCTCTATAGTATTTCAGAAATATGAAAATCAGTGATGTCCTTATGAATGATTGTATTTTTTTTACTGTAGGGGTTCCATTGAGTGTGCTTTATCTAATGATTCCTTAGACATTGTCCAACAATTTATGGAGAACGGTGATGGAAGTGTTCCCATGATAGCAATCCATTATGCTAAGGTCACCGGTTATGAACCAATGTTGTTTGATTTGTCATCTAACCTTTACTTTGCATAGTCATTAGATTTATAAGTTTTTACTTTATGCCAGTGTCTGACTAAGTCACACCTATAGGTAAAGTGAAAATTGAGAATGTGCCAAAAATAACTCAAGTCAGAATGAATCATCATATTCCTAAGGTGCAATGTCTGAAACCAATTTATCAATACCAAAGTAGAGTATTTTTATATGGAAAAACTGAGTGATACTCTAACTACGAAATTTCAAACATTTCATGGCAGGAAAAGAGCGGTTGACTTGCATCTAATTGGATATGTAAGTTAACTTTATCTGTTATTATTATTTGTTCCATATTCCAATTTTAAATGACCTAGGTAAATTCACATAATATATGTTTGTTATTTATGAAGGGTGGTATGTGTGTTGTCTGGGAACAAATTGTTGGAGTTCTAAAAAGATGTACTTGGTTTCAAGTTCAAAATGCAAATTGACTTCAAAGGGATAAAGGTGTAGAGCAAATCAATTCCAACATTGGTTTCAAGTTAATTCCCCAATAAGTAACAAATATTTTCATATTTTTTAAAAAATCTGGGCTGATAATGAGGAATAACTTATAATTTATAATATTCCATTCAGTTATACCCTCAAAGTACAAGTATTTGATGGATCTAGCAATAGTTGCTTTAAATTAAAAGATGCATGTGTACACAAACTCCTGCAAAAAAAATGTGAAGATGTTATCATTGGCATTGAGGTAAACTATACCCTGCATTTGCCTCGAGAAATTAAGTAAATTGATTAATTGACACTAACAGTATTACTCATTTACCTGATTCTGTTTAAGAATCCAATGTCTAAGGAATTGCCTAGCCTGCTTAATGAATTGATTGGAAGGGAGTTGTTATTTTTAGTGGACAGAGGCTATGAAGGAGCATTAACTTCAAGTACAAGTGTGAGTAATCATGAAGGATTTTATGTCAATGAAATCTGTCTTAACAAAGAAATGATAAGAATGTTTCACTTTGCTGAGTTCACTTCTAATTTTAATGAGGTTAACATACTACTACCCTTTTTTTGTAGTCAAACAAAAGTATAGCTCCTTTACCAATTTTATATCAACCTTAAAATAATTTATACTTTGTGTAGAACATGGCTAAGAATTCTAATGAATCATCAATGATTGAAAATCAGCAATGCATTTTCAATCAGATCCATCCAACATGCGATTTAATATTAATGATTCAGAAGCATAATCATCTCTCAACTGTTACAACAGCTTCTTCAAGTGGCACCGATGAAGATATTGTTGGCTTTTCCTGGTTTAGAGGAATATACTTGCTCTCTTTTGAATGAATTCTCTTTGCTATTTATGGGAAGAACCATTTCCAATTGTGGTCCATTTTTTTCCATGTTCAACCCATGTTGAGCAATGGTCAACAACAACCCATGATCTTATAACAAGATCTTATCCATACCCAAATTTTGATCCACGGAGGTTGAGGTTTGTGACAGGCAGAGCTCTATAAATATAACCGGGTGCTCTCTTTTTCGATCACCAAGCCTACTTCTCTCTTCAGATAAACACACCATCGAGTTTGAGCCACTGAGGGTCTGGAAAGCAAAAACTGTGAAGGTTGAAGAAGGTCGATAGCAATGGCTGTAGGTAGGTACCTCTGAAATTTATTTTTCTTCTCTACTTCCACTGTTTGATTTGAATGTGTTGCTTATGGTTGTTAATATGTTCATACCAATATATTTAGTTTTACATTTGGTATCAGAGCCAGGTTTGCATTTTCCTTGCTTCTGTTTGGCACTCATAAATCTGAAAGGTTGTTTTATTGAGATATGAGTATTCTATTTTTGAACGTTTAAATCATTAATAAGACCTGGAATCATATGGAAATTGAGTTTCTATGCTTTTTGTGAATTAAAACAATGAGTTCAGTGTTGAAAATGGAGAAATCGTCGGGTTTGTTTTCATGTGTTATACGTGGATGACATTTTGCTTACGATTAAAGATAAGGGTTTGCGATATGAGGTGAAATAATTTCTTGCGTAAAACTTTGATATGTAGGATATAAGAGAGGAATTTTATGTCATTGGCATTAAGATCCATAGGGAAAGATCTTGAGGCATTTTGGATTTGTCTTAAGAGACCTATATCAACAAAGTTTTAGAGAGATTTAACATGAAAGATTGTTCACCAAGTGTAGCTCCCATTGTGAAGGGTGACAAACTCGATTCGAGTCAGTGCCCGAAAAATGTTTTTGAGCAGGAACACATGAAGAATATTCCATACGCTTTAGTTGTTGGAAGCCTTATGTATGCTTAAGTTTGCACCAGACTTGACATTGCATATGTTGTTGGAGTTTTGGGAAGATATAAGAGTAATCCAGGTATTGACCACTAGAAAGTTGCAAAGAAAGTGATGAGATATCTTCAAGGAACAAAGGATTACATGCTCATGTATAGACAAACTGATTGTTTGGAGGTGACTGGCTACTTAGATTCAGACTATGATGGCTGGGTTGATTCATGAAAATCAACATCTAGTTATATTTTTATGCTAGCTGGTGGAGTTGTATCTTGGAGAAGTGCCAAGCAGACCTTGACTGCTACTTCCACTATGGAGGCTGAGTTTGTTTCCAGTTTTGAAGCTACCTCGCATGGTGTATGGTTGAAGAGTTTCATGTCTGAGCTTAGAGTTATGGACTTTATTTCTAAGCCATTTAAGTTGTACTATGACAACTCTGTTGTGGTATTCATGACCAAGAACAACAAAAGCGGAAGTCGAAGTAAGCACATCGACATCAGGTACTTAGCCATAAGAGAACGTGTTAAAGAAAAGAAAGTGGTCATTGAACACGTGAGCACTTAGTTAATGATTGTCGATCCTTTGACTAAAGGCATGCCGCCAAAGAATTTTAAGGATCATGTAGTACGGATAGGACTTGGTTCCATGATGTGATTTCATTGTACGCACATTTGTTATTTTCAATGAAACTCTTGTTCAGTTTGATGTTTTCTCATATGGATGTGTGCACATATTTATTTATTTTGAGAAATGTCATTAAGTTTAAATCTGGAATAAATATATGGTTTATTCATAAAGTTGATAGCTAGCATTTAGAGACTTGATATATTGTGATACATGGAAGATAATACTCGCTATTAAAGGACCTATCGTCATGACTCATATATTCTGTTTTTTGTTATGACTAATGTTGGGTTAAATGGACAAAGTAGGAGAATATTGGATTCTCCTGGTTTAGCGGAACAGACTTGCTTTGTTTTGAATGAATTTTCATTGTTATTTTATGGGAAGAACTGTGTCCAATTGTGGTTCATTTTCTGTTCACGTTCAACCCACGTTGAGCAACCACCCATGATCTTATCCCAAGATCTTATCCATACCAACATTCTGATCCATAGAGGTTGAGGTTTGTGATGGGTAGAGCTCTAAAAATAGAATCAGGTGCTCTCAATTTTGATCACAAAGCCTAATTCTCTCTTCAAATAAACACACCATCATGTTTGAGTGAGTGAGGGTCTAGAAAGCTAAAATTGTGAAGGCTGAAGAAGGTCGATAGCAAAGGCTAGAGGTAGGTACCTCTGAAAATTATTTTTCTTCTTTATTTCCGTTGTTTCCTATGAATGTATTGCTTATGGTTGTTAACATGTTCATACCAATATATTTAGTTTTACAGATATACCTATTCATAATACAAGTGATAAGGAAATGAGACCTACTGATAACATGTAGTATAATCATAATATATGTGTTAGGCTTTACTTTCAGTTTAGATGGATTTTTAATATATACTTTGTGACTTACATTTTGTAATATACATTCCACCCAACCAACTAAACTTATATCAACATGTTTTATTATTCTATTATATTGTCATGTTGTGATTTAGTAGATTACTGAGTATTATATATGTGTGTGTGTGTGTAGTCATGAAAGCTATAATCGAAACAACCCGTGTGTCTTGACAATATAGATAAACATAATAAAAATCAAATATGCCTAAAGTTAGGATTAAAAGAGAAAAATAAATAATAATATTGTATATTTGTTTCTCCAACACTTTTAAATGTAGGATCGTTATCAATCTATTATTTTATGTGTGATGGGGAAAAATATTAAAATAAGAATCATAAAATGTAAGTAGTTAGTCATCCATAGTAGATGTACCAAATAACAAATTTTTTATTAAAGCAATTTGGCATGCCATAATAAGTTGTTCATGTAATGAAAGAGAAAAATAAATAATAATATAATTATATTTGTTTCTCCAACTCTTTTATTATTCTATATGTGATGGAAGATAAATGTAGGATTTTTATCAATTTATTATTTTGTGTGTGATGGAAAAAATATTCAAATAGTGTTTATAGAATTTAAATAGTTTGACATAGATGAACCAAATAACAAAGTTTATATTAAAACAATTTTGCATGTCATAATAACTTTGTCATATTGTAAGGTAAATATTGAGTGAGACATCTAATTAATTTTGTGCATTTCATTATTAGTTATTCATGATTTATATATATGCCCGAATGTAAAAACAATTCCTAACATTGGAAGTAATGGTAAAAACACTCTATTAATAAAGTGAAGTAAAGATTGACTTATTAAAGGCCCATTTAAAAAACAACTTATATACCCGCCAAATACATTTGGCCCTCTCTATTATTCTAGAAGCATCCATCATTTTCCCTATTTTGAATTTCAGTCCTATTTTATTGAAGTAAAACCTCATATACTCATACAATGATACAAATCAGCATAAATCCCTCTATATCAGTTGTCATGGATTCCTTTACCTAAGGTTATATTTTCAAAATCACAAAAATATGGGTTAGATATCTCAGGCCCATTTTGTTCTGCATTTCATCTTATATATGCAAATCCTTCATAGCTAGATGGAGGAAGAGAGTAAATAAAATCCAACACCAGCAGACAGGTGATTAAAGAGGAAAATGACAATGACTGAAAAGCGAAATAGTTCCTCACGAATGGCAAAACAAACCTGTCAGCTTCCTACTCTAGTTAGATCTAGTATTTATTTTGCCTATGCTATTTTGTCTATAATTTCAACAAACCTGATAGCTAATTTCTTTTAAAAAATGTATTTTTCATAGCTAGCTCTAATGAATCACCCATTACAGAATTGGGGAGTAGTACTCGACTAAGAAATCAATTTGGATTATAGAACTCCCTTGAATGACATATAATTTATAATTCTAAATAACGATTCTGCAACATTTAGCTTGAAAAAATCATTTTCAAACATACACACACAACGAAGTGAATTTGTATGTCAAAGTAGCAAGAGAGAAAAATTCACTGGCATGTCAACAATGTGTGTTGACCTGTTAAAGCAATTCAACAATACTAGCTCTAGCTCTATAAACACTGAGCAACATGGTGTTGATATTGAAAACCAGTAATCTAAGTAAAATGATGTTCAAGGTGAAACTTTTTTAAAGGGGAGAAATTTTTATAAACCAAGGAAGCATGTCATTATAGAAAATCAATATATGTCAAAACACATTTCATCGATTCAATGTGACAAATTTGGTGTTACAAACTCAGGTGACATTAGCTATTATCCATAATTGGTGTATAAATCTACTACTACAATACATATATATAATCATCAAACGCTTTAATTATTTATTAAACACATATGAAACTTTAACTGATGATGGAGCATATGAGGAAGCTGAAGATGATGGGGACAATGTACAACTTGATCCAGCAATTGAGATAAACATGGAAGATTCAGTTAATAATTTTATTATTGCAGGTTAGAATCATGTTGTGTGGCTTATTATACATTACTAGATAACTTTCTTTATTAGCGAAAGTTATTTATGTTATTTTCTTATCCACAGGATATATGGATATTGGAGATCCACAATCTGAATGCCAATTCTGTGGTGTTGCCACGTGGTTACAAGAAAAAATACAAAAACAAGGAATCCAAAGTTCTACCTCTATTGTGGAGCAGAAAAGATTCAACTTCCTCTACTGAAGAGAGCACCAAATTTTCTTCACCGTCTCCTATATGCTTAAGACTCCAATGAAAGCAAGAATTATCAGAAGCAAGTTCATTCTTATAATATGATATTTTCTTTTACATCACCAGGAGCAAAACTTGACAACTCATTAAACAATGGGAGGTGTCTATCATCATTCAGAATACAAGGTCAATTCTATCATCTAATTGGTAGCTTATTGCCTCCGCCTGGACAAGCTCCCAAATTCGCTTCAGCTGTATATCTATGATACAGAAAATTAAACACGCAATCATGTAGAAAGACTCAGGTAATTTAGTTATATCATTGTATAAATTTAATTTTTGTTTATTTAAATTGTTCATACTAATAGTGTATATTAATATACTTTTGAATTGAATTTAACTTATTTATGGCAGCAAGGGTAGCAATATTGACCAACAGATTGTATTGAACTTAAAAAAAGGCTTGATAAGCATAATGTATTTGCAAAATCTTTTAGAATGGCAAATGAAAGGTTTGCAGAAAATGATGCAAATGATTTGAGATTGAAGTTGATTTTAGACAAAAAAAAAAATAGATGGAAGAATGTATAACTTGCCTACAGTCTCTAAGACTGTTGCCCTCATTGTAGATGATGAGGAAATTCCAATGAATAGGGACATAATACTCGAAACACAAAGTGGGAGACTTCAGACAGTAAATGAATTGCATGCCAGTTACTTGGGGTTGCAATATCCACTTTTATGCCCCTATGTAAAAGATGGATATAGGAGTGATGTCAAACACAAGAATATGGATGAATCACAACAAGGGAAAAGGAACAGAGTTACCTTGAGAGAATTCCTATGTTTTGGCATTTTATGGTGGATGGCTACACCATGATGGAGTCCAAAAGATTACATTACATAAAGAGTCGTCAAAAGAATCTCTGTGTTGACAAATACTGTAGTTTGAATACCTCTTAGGAACAAAATCACTCTCAACCATCAACTCAAGGAAAACATTTAGTGTTATCTTCATCATTTGTTGGTGGAAGAAGATGTATCAACCAACTCTATTATGATGGGACGAGAATATGTAGTTATGTGAGGTTTCCAGATTTATTCTTGACTTTCACCTGTAACCCTCAATGGCCATAAATTCATATATTATTGTCTCCCATGAATCTAACAGTTGTTAATCATCCAGATATCGCCTATAGAGTCTTAAAATTAAAACTGGACCAACTTCTCCTAAACTTGACAAAAAAAATAGATTTTTGGCAAGGTTCTTGTATGTAAGTTATACATTTAATCCTTATATATATTATTGTTGTATATACAATTACATGTTTATATGTAATTTAAAAAATAAATAAACTTTGTCAGATACACAATAGAGTTTCAAAATAGGGGTTTGTCGCACACTCACATTCTTTTATTCTTACATCCTTCCAACAAGTATACATCTTCTATGGACATTGACAAAATCATTTCAGCTGAGATATCGAATAAAAATTCAGATCTTGACATGTATGAATGTCTTAAAAATTACATGATTCACGATCCTTGTGGATCAACTAAGAGGAAATCACCATGTATGAAAGATGGTCATTGTTCCAAGTTTTTTCCAAAGAAGTAACAACCAAGTACTCAATTGGATGAGGATGGTTATGCTCTTTACAAAAGGAATGATGGAAATGTTATCGAGAAAAATGGTATTCAACTTCACAACCGTTATGTGGTCCCTTATAATCCTCACCTGCTACGCAAATATAGAGCTCATCTAAATGTTGAGTGGTGCAACCAAAGTACACCACTCAAGTACTTATTCAAGTACATTAACAAGGTTGTGATCGCATCACTGTTGCCATTGTACATTCAGAGGATGGTGATGATTATGAAATCCAAAAGATAGATGAAGTGAAGGAATATATAGATTACAGGTACATTTCACCCTGTTGGATAATATTTGCATTCCCAATACTTGGAAAAACACTTGTTGTAGAACGATTGTATTTTCATCTCCCTGGTTAACAGTCTATTTATTTTGATGATGATGAAGATTTGGATTCATTGTTATCAAAGCCAAATGTTACGGAGTCTATGTTTACATCTTGTTCCAAGCAAACAAATTTTATAATGAAGGTAGAAATCTGACTTACCCACAATTTGTCTCTAAATATCTCTACATAGCTTCAAAAAGATGCTGGAAACCAAGGAAACAAGGTTACACTATTGGAAGGTTGTACTGGGCGCCTCCAACCTCAAGTGAGTTATTTTATCTGAGGATAATGTTATCTGTTGCTAAGGGACCTTGCAACTATGAGGACATTGGAACTATTGCTGAAACAGTGTACCGTACATTTCATGATGCATGTGTTGCTGTGAGATTTTTATATGGTGATATAGAGTACATTGATGCTATAAAAGAAGCTAATAGTTGGGGTTCAGGATATTATTTAAGAAAATTATTTTTTACCTTGCTTATATCAAATAGCATAAATAAGCTTGAGCATGTCTGAGAACAAACTTGGCACCATTTAATTGATGGTATTTTGCACTAGCATAGAAGGTATCTAACATACCTGGTAAGTACAACTTATAATTATTAAATTTTTTTCTCATAAACAATACATCTATATTTCTGCATTTATTGTATCTAATATAGTTATTCATATATATGATGTAGATTTACAATTAGATGATATGGATTTGAAGAATCTTGCCCTGTTGCATATTGAGAATTTATTGCAAGCAAATAGGAAGAGTTTGAGATGTTATACTCCAATGCCATATCCAACAGGATATGTATCTAACATTGTTGGCAACAGATTCATATATGCAAAGAGGAATTACAACAAACAATAACTTGCCACTGAGTTTAAAACTTTATTTGAATCTTTAACAGGTTATATTACTACTTGTTGTTTCAGAATATTTATATATGACTTTTTAAATGATAAACTATTTATATAGTTTTATTTAACTATTATAGAGGAGCAAAGGAAAATATATGATACAATTATGAATGTTATCAACATACAATTTTGACAAATGTTTTTTCTTTATGGCTATGGGGGGACCGACAAAACATTTATGTGGAGAACTTTATCTGCTACATTGCATTCATAGGGCCATATTGTCTTAAATGTAGCATCCAATAGAATTGCGTCTCTGTTGCTGCTAGGAGGAAAAACTACACATTCTAAATTTTGTATCCCAGTTCCTACCTTACTAAACTCAACATGTAACATACATTGGAAGTGAGGTTGCTAAACTGTTAAAGGTTACAAAATTAATAATCTAGGACGAGACTACGATGTCTCACAAATTTTTCTTTGAAGCATTGGACAAAACTCTTAGAGACATCATGAGTTTTTAGCCACAGTGGTGATTCCCCATTTGGAGGCAAGATTGTAGTATATGGAGGAGACTTCTGACAAATTCTCCTTGTTATTCTTAGAGGAAGCCGCCCATATATCATCAATGCTACAATCAACTCCTCATACTTACGGGAATTTTGTCAAGTTTTGAAATTGATACTAAATATGCTCCTCAGAAGTGGATCAAATAATGTGGACTTTCAAGGACTAGCTGAGTTTTCTGATTGGTTGCTCAATGTAGGTAATGGACATATTTCCTTACCTAATGATGGTCATGCAAACATACAAATTCCTTACCTAATAATGTTCAAACAATTTACCCAAATTTGTCTAATCAATATCCAAATACTGATTTCCTTCAATCTAGAGCAATTCTAGCATCAAACATTGAAGTTGTTGATAAGATTAATTATTACATTTAGAAACAAATTCCAGGAGAGGAAAGAGAATATCTCTCGGTAGACATGTCTGACACAGTTGACAACTCAGCTCTTGAAGCAATTACAACTGAATTTCTAAACACTTTGAAAACATTAGGTATTCATAACCATAGCATCAAATTAAAAAGTGGTACTCCTATAATACTGATAAGGAATATTGATCGAGCTAAAGGACTATGCAATGGAACAAGATTAACAATCACTCGACTTGCAAATCATGTCATTGAGACCAAAATCATAATTGGCAAAAACATAGAAAGTTTAATATACATTTCTCGAATGTCATTATCTTCATCTCAATCTCCATGACCATTCAAGCTGATTAGAAGGCAATTTCCTATCATTTTTTTATGCTCTGACTATAAACAAGTCTCTGGACAATGATTGCAAACAATTGGACTGTATTTGCCAAGACAAAATTGAAGATATTAATCCATGATCAGGAAGGAAAACCATTAAATACAAGTACCAATGTTGTGTTTAAGAAAGTTTTCCAGAATCTCTGGTTAGTATTTAAATTGTTTCCAATACTTTATATTTTCAACTTTATACCTCACTAAAATTCATGTATTTTTATTGTGAATTTTCTGAACTCCCATATTTCTAAACTTTTTGGAAGAAAGCCTGGTATTGAAGGTATCTTTCCAAACTACTTTTATTCATCTACACACATGTACATAATATAATCAAATTTTCTTTAACATTCAATTATACTAATGTCATATATATAGTGCTTCATTTTTTGATTAAGCAGTTGAAGCCAATTTTTTTTTTTAAACATACCTTCATAATACTATCTTTGAAGTGAAGCTTAGCTCACTAGACAACAGGTGCAGTTGCATGTGCCAACTTTTCTGCAAAAGTTAAACCTGTGATCAATTTCAGGTATGATCAACTCACATAGCAGAAATTACATTTCCTACCATTTTGCAATTGCTGGTGTTGAATAAAAACTAGGCACCCCATAGCAAACTTCACAATTAGTTATCAGTGGCATTCACAACCTTGGTTATGATTATATCAACTCAGTTAATGGTTGTTGCTGTTTAAATGTGTTATGTGTATAGGTATTGATTGAGTGTTTGTTAGAAACTAGCAGACACATCTATTTTTCATTTTGGTATATAATTTGTAATCCTTAATAGTAGACACACTTTATATTATGTTCTCTGGAATGTGAGCAGAACTACAAACACTTTATATCACCCTTCATTTATCCCCCCTATATTCACGAAGAAAAAAACAATTTCTAAACTTCATTATTTAATTGGTTGTGATTTAACCCTGACATCATCTCACATTTTTAGTAACTTCATATTTTAAGTAGTATCATTTATGAACTACCATGCATTTATGATAATTGTTATCACCTCATGTCCTTGGGAGGCAAGATTCAGGTCACACAGATTGCAAAATTCAATACTGAAGCAACATTTTACTTCCACAGCCATACTCTGTCCAGTCTTATATGATGAAAACAAACATGTCTATCTTGAGCATTTAATCTTTAAACAATATCATGCATCTGACTTTTGTTGTTATATTTAAGCTATTGAATCTTTCCATATGCTGCAGAATTAGGCATGTATAGGGTAAGATTCAACAATTGTTTTGCTGCTACAAAAATCATAATACTTCCAATTATAGTGGACTACCTATAAATACAAGTTACTCTATCATCAATTTATTAATTTCACACTCAAAGTATTTCATGACATTATTAGCTTATATCATTTCCATATGTAACTAATGTTTTAGATTATATCATATTCTATACATATGCAACAGTATGTTGTACCCATGCATATGTATGAGTGACGTACTAGTCTCAAGTAAAATGAGAGTCAAGTTTGCTTTACATTATCATGAAATTGGTACACAAAATTTGGATGCAGACTAGGATAGGAGAGCAGAACATATCTCTTGTTTACCAGATTGTGGCATCAATTGTCCTGTGTCGGAGGCCCAGATGGGTCAAGTCACAGTTGACTCGTGGCGCTTGGACTATTATGCTCTTAAGTAGAAAGAGTT
This sequence comes from Glycine tomentella, assembly GCA_007407185.1. Taxonomy (NCBI): domain Eukaryota; kingdom Viridiplantae; phylum Streptophyta; class Magnoliopsida; order Fabales; family Fabaceae; genus Glycine; species Glycine tomentella. Next base: position 222,807 of record PYAF01001810.1, read on the forward strand.
GTGTCTTGACTATCAACTATAGCTTTTGGTCTAGTGATAAGCACTTAATCCAACATCTCTCAATGTGGGAAAGAAATTTTAGAAAGTGAGATATATTCAACATCTCTCACTGTGGGAAAGAAATTTTAGAAAGTGAGATATATTCATTTTTAAATTAACAGTTCAGAATTATTTTCTTTTATTTTTTTCTCCTATGTAAGTTTTTGGCACCGTCACACTCCACTGTGTGTCCCTATACGAGGCATGTTATACTCTCTCACCATAGTAGACTGCAAGTGAAGTATAATTTTATATTTTAAATTCTTTTGTTTGTAAATATAAGTAGATTTTTTTCTATATTGTTATAATGTTTGGTTTTGTCTCAAAATAAAATATAAACATATACTCTATTATTTATTTTTTAAACAAATAAATATATATAAGTTATTTTTAAAATATGTTTAAAGACAAATACAACTATGAGAATGCATAGGGTCGATCGAAAAATAAAATAATTAAAACTCATATTTTAGATCGACTAATAAAAAAATATTTACTTTTAGTTTTTATAAAGCTAAACAGATCACATTTATTAGAAAAAAGGCAATATATAGTTCTCATTTAAAATAAAAACTTTCTCGTCTCACTTACGAATGGATCAATCTTGTGCACATATGACTGACTAGTTACTTAAACAAATGATACATAAAAGAAATCTTCATCATATACCCCAACTAGAAATGAACATTTTTCCTATTACAAATCTTTTGGTAAGAGCAATACAATGACGTCAGTATCAAAATCAGAATTGAGAACTTTATAATAAGAAAAAATGTTAAAATGTCAATATCAGTATATAAGAAATGTTCTCACAATTTCAAATGTAAATAAAAATAAAACTATGACATTTTTCATATCCAGATTAGTATTACCATTTTTCACCAAAAATTCTTTGGAACAGGTATTGATTTTAGTCCTTTGTCTGTACTTGGAGGGGACCTAGAAAACCTCTCAAACCTATTTAGCTTTAATCTCATAACAGGAACCTTACGTGCAACAGCTTTCCAAATCATTTGGACAGCATCATTTTCCTTAGAAGGGAAGTGAAATTCAAAGAAATGTTCAACCTCTTTCAACTTGTTCCACATTCGAGTCCACTCTTCTTTGGCAATACCCCTAATGAAGTTTATTAGAAACTTTTCTTTGACGGCATCACTAGTACGAACAAATATACAGAACTCGGAGTAGTCAATGACATCTTCATATGGTAGCTCAATTTTGTCACTGATGATGACAGGGACACAGTGACTAGCAATGGCATCAAACAAGCGGTTCGATGAAGGGGTGTCACCGGCTATGTTGAGACAGAACTTGGAAGCACGCATGCCTTCTGTTGCTTTCTTGATTCCATCTTTCCCAATACTTCCAAAGGAAAAATGCACATCCTTTTCATCTTTCAGAAGATAGAATAGCTCTTGCCTTGCTAAACCTCCCTGATCACAAGGAAAATAAATTCAAGATAAGCAGAATTCATTTTTGAAGCAAAATTTATTTATTGCGTAAGCAAGTAAAGGAAATATATGGTACAATTGACCGGCTTTATTGATGACTAATCTCTATCGGAATCTGACTAGTCACCTTTGGTAAAGTCTCTCGTCCCAACCATATTTTTTCATCCACAAATTTTGAATCTAAGACCTTGCTTAAGAGGATCAAATTCAGTACTATTAGGACCAACTACTTATTGGTAGAAGGAAATAAATGGTGAATTTGCAAAATTTTGAACTTTTTTTATCAGACATGCTTCTAAAAGCGATGTTAATTGAATATAAAGAACTGTATAGGCACACAACAGACGCCATGTGATTGGAACTTAGATTGAGCTATCAATAAGATGGACATAGAGCATTTATAAACATGAATCCATAATCTTGCTAGGAGATATGGTTCATTGGTGTAGTAACCGAGGGTAATTGGGAAAAGTCAAATCTCAAATGAAATGAGTCTAGGTATGTAACAAGCATGATAAAAAAAATCAACTCTTTTCTTGGTGTGTTTAGGAAGTAAACAAGAATGCACAGTAGCATGTGATACCTGTTGTCTCAGAAACAACATACCATCTCCAAAACAAAAGGTTTGTTTGTTCCATTTCTTACCCCCTAAATTACAAAACATATGTACAATTTAGACTACTGAGAACAAAAATTGCAACAGAATAAGACGCCAGACAATAATAAAGTGAATATCATTTTGATTTCACTTGGACTGAATCACATATACAATTGAAGGAAGTGATTACAAGACAAACTACATTAATTTCTACTTGTGTCAATAAAAATCACATTTCACAACACTCCGTCTTATAATTCTTTCAGACAGTTAACTTTATCAAACAATTGCATGAGATTTTATAACTAACATGATCAAAACACCATTTTTTATTTTATTTTAGACAAGGAATTTCTCCTCTGGAAATTAATATTGCATCAGACCAATATTTGTACATAAAATTTACTTGATATTGCACCATAATTCCCAAAGAAAGATATTCTTGAGAAAAGTTCCTCCTACTTTACTTAAAGTAGTTAAACAAAGATATTAGCATATATGTTGGAAGCATGGAGAAGCAAAGAAACATGTAATAGAACATATTACATGACAAGAACCTGGTATTCAACCAACCAGTGTATACAGAAACTCAAGGGCTCAAATTTCACCAATTCTAGACTCGTTGAACCACATAAATACTCTAATTTAGCTAATAGTTTTCCTTCATTATTGACTCTATATTGTTATGTCTGAATAGCCTAGAGGGAATGTAGCAGACCCTCATGAATGTATGAAAATAGTCAAAGATTGCTACATAAGATACATATCTAGTGACTCTTACAGAATAGGGACACCATTAGCCTCCTTAAACACTGTTTACTTGTAATAGAGAAGTAAATTGTTCGCTAACTTAAATGAATTCTAGATGTCAATGCAGAACTATCTTTTCTGAAAAGCCAAAACAACCAAGATATTAATAAAGAGCAAGAAGGTCATACATCTTTTCTATATATTGCCCCTTGGAAGTACAACAATGTCGGTCGGCTATCGAAGTTGGAGTTATCATTGACATAGGAATTGATTAAATGTTTATAAGGTGCAATCACATCCTTTTCAACATTTGCTATATTTGGAGGATACCTCCCAAAGTCTGAAAGAATGAATGTTGCAGGCCACAACTTCATTCTTGCATCCAACATACTGTTGGGATGATGTGCTAAAATCAAATGATCCTTTCCTCCTGATCTCTTCCATTCCTCTTGAGCCATCAAATACGTCACTAACTTTTCTTGCAGTATCTTGTTCTTCTTTACATGTGGTTTACCTTTTGAGTAGCGATTATAGCTCAAAGATGAGAAGAATGGCACAAATATAATATCGGCTTCACTAGAGTTTCGGACTCGGATTACAGTCCTAGCCTTAGGGGCTTGGGGAAATTCTGAAGCAAGAATATCCAATGTAAGCCAAAACTCTATACTATGTTGCAAATTCAAGCCCCCAGGGTAACCAGGTATATTGGTTCTAACATCAGGCCACACACTATTCCCACTTGGTTTCCAATCCAAGAGTCCAAAATGGAACTCTGGTGGTAAATCATACATGAAAACCTTGAGAACAACCTCATCATTTCTGTTGCATTTCCCTCCATCATGTTTCACTAGTTTTTCCTTCCCATCAAGAGCTTTTGTCTTACTTGCCTCTTCTACATCTTCACTGTCCACAAGAATTGCTCGGTTCCCAAATGGAGATTCAACATTTTGCTTCTGCATGTGAGACTTTGAACCATCTAAGGTAGAGAAAAGCTTTGAATTGGACAGCAAGTTGTGGTCAATGAAATGAGGACGACTCGTGGATTGGAAAACAAAGAACCAAGACATGATGAATAGAACAGATGTCATTATGAAGAAGAAAAACAATGACTTTCTAGAAACAACCTTAAGGGAAGAAGCAACAATTCTCTCAGCCATTGTTAAAGTACTCAAAATTACTATTTCAGCACTTCACTCCCCTATTTGGCACAATCATAAACCACGGTTAACTTTGCAATGTCTTAAGAGAAATTGTACAAACTACAAAGACAATGAAGAAGGGTATGATCATACACAAACAATACAACATGAACTTCCACAAATGAATAATTTTTAAGATGGCATTAATAGCACAATTCACCATTCATTGAAATTACCAAACCGAGATGTGATGAGTGATTACTAGCTACATAGATAAACATTGTGTCAAAACCCAATGGAGATTAGAAACAAGGAGATCCACGTTTCCTATCATCTCAACATAATAGCAACATGAAGAAAAAAGAAAGATGTTGCTTCAGTGGTGTAGCTATGGTTGTTGACATAAAAAAAAAAGACTATTTAGTTTCTGTGACAATGTGTGTAGAGTTGGAATGAAATGGAATGGAATGCAAGAAAAGAGCGAATGAATAGGGTCTAACGGTGGAAGCGGGCTTCTAAGCTTTGAACTCCACTATTTTGTATCTCGTATTCATTTTACTTGTTAGGAATCTATAGCTTTTGCAAAGTAAGAAGATTTGACGTGATAATGTAACAATTATTTTTATTTTATTTTATTTTTCACCAAATACTAGTTTTATTTTTATAAATCTTAAATACTATTGTAAATTTATAATAATAATAATAATAATAATAATATTTTTCTTATCAATAATTAGTTTTGAGACGGAAATATGCTTAATATTTATTATTTTATTTTATTAAAATCTTAAACACTTTTTAAAAGTTATAATAATAATTCTGTTTCATTCATAATTGTCAATTATCATAATAACAAGGATAATTATAATTTTTTATGTTTGTAATTGTCAAATATAAAATAGCTTTTATTAATATTTTATTGAAAATATGAAAGAACCTAATTGTTTTAAAAATAACATTTCGATTGAATAAATTAATTACAATTCATGAGTAAAAGATATAATTGCATTG
>PYAF01001810.1:227894-247739 GCA_007407185.1 Glycine tomentella
CATGAGTAAAAGATATAATTGCATTGCAGTGTAACATTTAATATAAAAACAAATATTAAATTTATATATTCACTATTGATAAACAAATTTTAAAGTTAAATAACAAAGGTTTAATTAAATTTTTAGTCGATTAGGAAATTTTTTATTTCTCCATTTTTTTTTATTTTTTAGTCCTTCAAATCCAATAAATATTTTTTAGTCTCTTCCCTCAAATAAAAATTGTATTTTTATTCCTTCATATTTTAGCAAATAGACTAAAAAGAACAATTTTTGGATTTAAGGGACTTTTTGTGAAATTTTATTTGAAGAACTAAAAAATAGACTTCTTTCTCCTAATTTGAGAGACTAAAACATAATTATGCCTAATAACAATAATAATATTGATAAATATAATATAGTTAGTGGGAAGTAATAATGTGAATCTATTTATGGATCGTTTTTAAAATAGGTAGAGAAAACAAAGAGAAACTTTACCCTGACCATGACCGCATAAAACAAAGTGGAAGCTCTTACTATAGAGAAACATTCAATTTGATTAATCTAATCCCTTTGTCCCAAAAGAATAGTGTTCTAACTTGTTTTACACATATAAAAAACAATAAATAGATGATAGTAACTTTATAAAATTAACCTTATATCATCATTAATTCATTTATAGATTTTGTTGCCCACCATTAATATTATAAAGAATATAAGTGAAAAAAGTGATTAATGTTACATTGAAAATTAAAATGACAATTAATTTGGGATGATTTTTTTCTCTTACACGACAATTATAATGAGACAATGAGAATACAAATTTTGTCTTGGAATCTTACAATAGGTTCTTATTTATAGGCTAAGCATAACATCCCTTGAAGTAAATGTAGTGTATTCCTACTAGGCATTAATTGTCCACTAACAATCACTTCCTACTAAGTTTTCCACTAAGCATTTTTTTTCCAACAAAATTTACTTTTCACTAACCATCATAATGGTTTAGGAAGCCTAAAAACATTAAAACCTGATATAGAAAAAGATGAAAAGACATTTAAACTTAGTCCCCCAAAATTAAGTATGAAAATAACAAAATGAGCTTAATTAAGTATTCACCCTAAAAATAATTAAGTAATTCATCCAAATAAACTTTGACAAGCTCATATCATTTCCGTCCTTTTCGAAGTGATTCGTCCATGAATCAAGTTTAACATTTGCATCAAACAAAGATAAGTCATTTAGCACAAAAGTAACATTTACTTGATAATTGCCATGAAAAACAAGTTCATAAGCTTTATCATTTATATTATGACAACCAATGAATTGCGCCATCTTAAAGAACTTGTCACAACCACAAAAAATAGAATCATTTTGGTCCTTTAAGCCTTAGGCATTTGCATTTTTGAAAGCCCTTAAGTTTATTTCATTATGTGTTGCATTCCTCCTTTAGAATCACTTCTTTAAGTTTTTTAAAAGATTATCATCACTTATAAACAAAGGTTTAGAATATAAAACTTCACGTTCCTTATTTGAAAGAACTTCTTCAATTTCCTTCAAAAGATATTCATCACAATTAAACAATGAGTTAAAATAGAAACAAAAGTATTATTCCTTTTCTTTATCTTTTCTCTATCAATTCTTTCTCTTTTATCTCCTTTCCTTTCAACTTTTTCCCTCAACTCTTTTTCTTATGATTTCTCACACTCTCTTTCTTTTATCATCTTTATTTGGTCTTCAAATACTTTCTTTGGAGACAAAGGAATAATTTCATGCTCATTGTGAACAAAAGAGAACCTTTGTAATTTTCTGTGCAAACTTCTTTGACTTAATACAAATCTCCTTCTCATGGTAGTCTTCATTTCTTTCCATGTACAAAAAGGTTTTTCCCATATCTAAGCCTATTACTTACAAATAGATCCCACCAAATGCTATCATAATCATTGATTAGAAATCACTAGTTTAATTTTCTCCTCCTCTAACAAACCATGATAGTCAAACACATGTTCAATTTTTCTCTCCTGCTCTGAATATAGTTAAGGATAATTTTTTACTTTGGAATAATGTGATTGTCATTTGAATATTTCATAAATGATAATCTTTTTCTTGTTCACCTTTTCTTCTCCTTCTAGTGATTTCATTATAATGTTCCTCTTCTTCTTCTTCCTTATCATGATTTCTAGAAGAGGTACCCTAGACTTGGAAGTAGATTGCAAATCATCAAATTTTGCATTTAGAGCCTTGAATTGTTCTTAAACAACCTTCATAAACAACTTGAGATCAACCTCCTTCTCCCTCACCCATGATTAAAGTATTGCAAACATTGAGTTAGAAAAATAAAATTCTCACATAATCATTCTCTCGCATGTTTTCCCTAAAAAATATGTTTTAGTCATTTGTCTCAATTATTTTTTTTTCCTTTGATAGCCTCACCACTCTTACCTTTTATCGCTCAATGTTACCATCAAAACTCTTAAGTAAGAACCTTTAAAAATGATTCTACACAACAATAAATAGTATAGAATTAGTGATATGATAACTTTAGGGAACAAACACTAACAAGAATAAGAAAATGTTAGGAACACATTCTCTACACATTATTTTGAACATACATTCTTCTATTGGTTGGAATTTATTGAAAATCACAAAAATTGTGAATCTCATGTCTTATTTAATGACTTTCTCTCATAGTTTTGTAGTTTTCAATAAATTTTAATCAATAAGAGAATGTATTAAAAGAAGTATCTTTCTAGCACTTCTCGAAGAACAATAAAAATAGAACACATTTTTTTTTTCTTTTCTCAATGACACTCTATATAAAGAAAAAAAAAAGATGTATAAAACCAAAATAGGAAATGAGATCATAATAGAAACTTTCTCTTTTTCTGATTGAGTAATAAGTAATTTGAAGCAAAACTAACTTTTTAACTTGATAGTAGAGACTAAAAAAAATCTTTTAAGAACTTAAAAATTACTTTAAAGGACTAGAAAAAACCATTTTTTTTTCTTTTTTGACAATGTTTGATAAAATCACGTAAACATTTTTATAGTAAAAATTAATAAAAATTAGACAATATAGAAATTATACAAAAGTTATTAGAAAAGTTAGAAATATATCTATAAAAAACTTAGAAATGTTCAAAACTGAATCCAAACCATTTGTAAATCATCAAATCAATCCAAAAAAATAAAATAATATTACATGATACGCAAATTATTATTATGTTACAAAAGAGTTAGTAATATCATTTTATATTAATGCTAAACAAAAATAAAAATGATAATTTCAATTAGAATATGTTAAAAAAAATTTAATATAGAAATAAAATTAATTTTAAAATAATACAGCATAATAATTATATATGTTTAGTTCATAAAAAATTTTAAATTATGATAATAAAATTTTTAAAAAACATCAAACCAAAAAAAAAAAATTTAGTTTAATTCAAAATTTAATATTATATTTAAATTAGAACCAAATCAAATTATATTTTTATTTTATATTTAGTTTGCATGAAATTTGTTTCTAAACAGTGAACCAAACCACTGCGAACTCCCTACAACAAGACAATCCTACAATAATAAATAAATAATAGCAAAAATTACAGATAAGCATTGTTCTCTTCTGAGTCGATCACGATTTGCGCGCTTCCTCTTTCAAACTACGAGATCCAACGGTTGAGATTTCGGTCTCCCTTTGACCCCCACATCATGCTCCCATCTTTAACTATATAATCACTTCAATCTTTTCTATTTTTCTTCTCCCTTGGTTGCGTCGTTGTTTGTTGTTTCCCTTCTTCATCTTTTTTTTCTTCGCCCCCTTTTGTGTTTCTTCTTTTTTGTTGTTTGTTCTTTCTTCTCCTTCGTCGCTTTGTGATCTCTCTCTGCAACCATGTCCGCCGAGAAAGAGAGAGAGACCCAGGTTTACTTGGCCAAGCTTGCCGAGCAGGCCGAGAGATACGAAGGTCTTGTTACACATACCCTTTTTTTTTTATAATCTGTGTTTTTTTTGTTTTTGTTTTTGAATGAGTTGTTTTTTCTAATGTTTTTTTTGATGGGGTTTGTGTTTTTGATCCTGGCATTGGTCTGGATCTGTTTGTTGGATCATTTTCTGGTGGGTTTTTTTTTTTTTGGATTGGATTGGTTGGGGATGTTGATGGATATGTAAAAGATTTGATTTTGAGACGTGGGTTTTGATTTTTTTTTTTTTTTTTTATGGATTAGGTCGTTCTCCGTGTGACCCCCCTTATTGTTGTTGATCTGTAATTTGTTTTGATTAGATTTATGTTGTAATTGTTTTTTTATTGTGGCATTGTAGTGGATTTGACATGTTAATTGTTGGATTTGATGTTTTGTCAGGAAAAAAAATTAAAAGGGGGGAAAAACTAGGGGTATGTTTGATTTTTATTCTCAAAAAATGTATTTAGTTTTCACAATGTAACTAGATAAGGTTGCTTCAGATTTGGTGGAGGGTGGTGTAAGGCAAAGAAAAAAAAAGTGTGAAATTGAAGGAGAGATTGAACATGATGAAAATAGAAGAATATGAGAAAACATCTCCATGCTGTTTCTGTTTTTGGTTTTTTAAACACTTATTTTGGGAACAATTTTCAAAACTTATTAGATTTTGGATGAGAAGCTTGATTGACGAGTAATTTGAAATTGTTTTAGAAAATAGTTTTTACATTCAAAAAGTGAGTAGAGAATCAAATGGGCCCTAAGTTTCAAAACTGAATACGGGTTACCAATGTGTTGTCATGGGGCCAATGGGGAAGACCTTTTAATTTATGTTTTGTTTTGTCATCGCAGTGAATCGTAAAGAATGAAATACTGTCCTTTTTTCTTGGCTCTTGAACCTGTCCACCTCTATTTGATAAACTATTTGCATTGCTACTCTTTTGATGGCAGTGGGCAGATATGAATACACTTCTTTTTATTTCTTTTACCTTTCAAGTGTCATCATCTTGCCTGATTAATTTTTTTAAGTGTTATTTAGTTAATTTTGTCTGATTTTTGACCTGTTAGACAAAGTCTGTTTGATCCTCAGAATCTACATTGCGAGCTTAATTGTTGCATAATGCATAGTGCATGCCAGTAATCTGTGCTATGAACGGTTTACAAAATACAAATAGATAATATTTTGATCCGTGTAGTGAATTCCACCTAGTGAGAAAAGGCTTGGTTGATGTTGTTTTTGTTGTATCAACACAATGATATCCCTCTGAAACTTAATGTTTATTATGCAGAAATGGTTGAGTGTATGAAGAAAGTAGCAAAACTTGATCTCGATCTAACTGTGGAAGAAAGGAACCTCCTCTCAGTGGGATACAAAAATGTGATTGGTGCACGAAGGGCCTCTTGGCGCATCATGTCCTCAATTGAGCAGAAGGAAGAGTCTAAGGGAAATGAGCACAATGTTAAACTGATCAAGAGTTACTGCCAAAAAGTTGAGGAGGAACTCTCCAAAATTTGTGGGGACATTCTGACTATTATAGACCAGCATTTGGTTCCTTCTTCTGCATCAGCAGAAGCTAGTGTTTTCTACTATAAGATGTGAGTCATGTTGCTACCTTACTATGCTACTTACTTGATGAATTCAATTCCTTTCCTGGTTCTTTCAGCAATTACCTTTATCTCCATATTCTTTTTTGAGTATTTTCTTCCCTTGAGTAGATATAATTGCCTTTTCTGGTTAAAGGCTAAAAGAAAGTTATCAGTACAGATCTGGTAAAGCATAGAATCTGTATGCATATGATGATTTGATTACTTATTTTTGTTTGCCCCATGTACTGTTTTTCCATACAGTGGGTAGAACACCCATTGCTTGAGTTGTTCTTGGTTCTATAGGGACTCCAGTGCTATGAATGAGTCATTGGATTTTTGTGTTTTATACTCTTCTCAACATTAATGTTGTAAAACATCTCTTGTTGGTTACCACATACTTTTCTTTGCCATCCCTGATTTCCTTTATTCTTCTTTTGATCCAGGAAAGGTGATTATTTTCGGTATCTTGCTGAGTTCAAGACTGACCAAGAAAGGAAAGAGGCAGCTGAACAGTCTCTGAAAGGATACGAGGTACGTGTTTGTCTGTTTGATCTTATGTTTTAGCACTGAACTAGCTCATAAATTATTTATTTTATACACTATACTGTCATTTGATTTTCACTAATGTTTTAATTATCAGGCTGCTTCAGCCACTGCAAACACAGATCTTCCATCAACACATCCAATTCGTCTTGGACTTGCACTCAATTTCTCTGTCTTTTATTATGAGATAATGAACTCTCCTGAAAGGTAAGTTATTCGTTCTCTCATTCTGCATGGATCCATTTTATTGTTTTTGTTGCTAGCTCTTGTCTGAATATCATTACTGAAACTTACAGGGCCTGCCATTTGGCTAAGCAAGCTTTTGATGAGGCAATTGCCGAGTTGGACACCCTGAGTGAAGAGTCATACAAGGACAGCACTTTGATCATGCAGTTGTTGAGAGACAACCTGACTCTCTGGACCTCTGATTTGCCAGAGGATGGAGGTGAGAATGATTGAAACTTGATATAAGATGCATTTGAGTTTTGCATAGGGAAAACAATAAATATTGCACCATATGTTGCTCAATAATCATGTCCTAGAGACAGAAGTGATATGCAACTGTTATCTTCCACTCACTTTGTCCCCCCCAACGTTGTGAAACAATCAAATTAGGCTGAATGAGAAATGAAAAAAAATAAAATTGCATGCTCTTTGGTTGTGTTGGATTCAGGGGGAGCTACTTAAGGAATGCAAAAGAATTGATTCAAGCTTTGGTTTTGAACTTTCAACATGCAATGGATGCCTTGAAGTTTAATTAGTGTGAAATGTGTAAGAGAAAAACAATTTTGGTGATCCATGTGCATTGCATTCATATTAATCTATAACTTAATTAATTGAACTCATGAAAATCATAAGGCTTTAGTAATTTGACTAAGTTTTTAATTTGATTCAAAGGTTTTTGGAAAAATGCATTTTATACTATTGTATGCATTTTATACTATTGTAATTGATTACCTTAGAGACTTAATCAATTATTTTGTTCTTAGTCTATTCTGGAAAAGCTTTTAAGAACAATGTAATCGATTACATATCGGAATAATCGATTAATTGACCTTTGTTTTTGTATAAACTGCCTTGTTGAACTCTTTAATTGATTATTAATGGGTAGTAATCGATTACATAGTTATATAGCTTTTTCAAATGAGTCTGTGTAATCGATTACAATACCTTGGTAATCGATTATCCCAAAATAACTTAAAATCATATATAGCTATGTAATCGATTAAGTCTCTAAGGTAATCGATTACAATAGTATAAAATGCATTTTTCCAAAAACCTTTGAATCAAATTAAAAACTTAGTTAAATTACTAAAGTCTTGTGATTTTCAATTAATTAAGTTATAGATTAATATGAATGCAATGCACATGGATCACTAGAATTGTTTTTCTCTTACACATTTCACACTAATTAAACTTCAAGGCATCTATTGCATGTTGAAAGCTCAAAACCAAAGCTTGAATCAATTCTTTTGCATTCATTAAATAGCTCATCCTGAATCCAACAATCTTTCCTTTTTTGATTTTAAACATGTCAAATCTTTAATTGATTAACAGTTGAACTTGAAGTTAATTATTGAACCAAATTGGGAAAAGCTTAAGCTTTGCAAACTTGAAAAATTTCTAATTCTTTTGCCAAGAACAAGTGTTAAGAGCATCTGTGATTCATTTAGCATTCATTTACCAATATTATAGATTTATTAAACTCATTTTAAGCACTTAGCTCCCCCTAAATTTCACAACCCATTCAATTCGAATTTTGGACAAAATTTTGAACAAAATAAAGGGATAAACAGAGTAGTATGCAGAGCTTGTCCAAAATCAATTATTTCTCTCCCTATTTGGCTTGTTAAAGTAAAAAATGTAAAGAACTGAATAGTGTTCTCAGTTCTTTATATTCATTGTGTTATTGCTTAAAACTAAAGAAGGAGTTATCTAGGTGAAAAAACTTAGTAGTGTTCTCAGGTTCTTATCTCTTAGAATCTAATAGGATTTTAGATTTTTGTACTTTATTTAGGGTTGATAAAGGGAGACTTTGTAACTGATTGTAAGAACAAAAAATTATAATAGTAGAACTCTAACCTAATGTTGGTTGAAAGAAAATTGGATGTAGCTTCTAGTGTTGAAGTGAACTAGTATAAATCTGATTGTCTTGTTTCTCTATCCCTTAACTCTTTATATTCACTGTGTTCTTGATTAAATTGCTTGACCAACTATGTCAGTTTTGATTCATTAAATTCCTTGGTGCTGAGCTACTTGATTGAATAAAGTTTCTTGGTTTTTGAAAAGTGATAAAGATCCTAGGAACTCTGATTTTGATTAAAGAAATTTTTAAAATACTAAGGTTTAACCAATTCACCCCCTCTTGGTTAAGTGTGAGATATTCATATTCTTTACAGGTTGATTATCATGAAGATCAATGTCATTGTTCCAAGACTGGTTGTCTTCAGCTTAGTCACTCCTAATTAACTGCATAATTATGTTTCTTGTTATTTGGTTTATAAGCTAAAATGTTGATGCTCTCATGCAGGTGAGGACAACATAAAAGCTGAAGAAGCCAAACCTTCTGAGACTGAGGTGTGTGCATAATAAGTTTTGGCTACGCATACATGATTTTCTTGAGAAATTTGCACAAAGCCATTTTATTATAGTAGTTAATTTTAATACTTAATAATTAATAATGTAGAAAATAAGTAAATTCTTTGTATATGTAAGAAGGACTTAGGGTCTGTCTAGTTTGAAATTTTTTTCTTATTATTTTTTCAAATAATTACAAAAAGTATCGTATTTTTTTGTTTTGCTTAGCTGTTTCAAAGATTTGTGTATGAATAATTTTTTTCCTTAGCTATTGTTTATAATAAACAAGGTTTCTTATTTTGACATTACTTTTGCAGCATTGATGTGATTCAATAGTCAGAAATCTCAAGTACTCTCAAAGAGGGCATTTTTTGTTTTTTCTAGCAATGGATTTGGACTTGACAATAGGGACTGTGGGTGGTGGCCATTTCATAATTCTTGTGCTCTCTTATTAATATCTTTACCACAGGCAGAAGATATGCACCCTTTTTTTTTTCCTTCAAACTTTTTTTTTTATTGCCTTCTCTGTTTTAAGTAAAGTGGCCAGTTAAGCAATGAACAATTTACATTTACCCTTATAAGCATCTTCTTCATTCCTTCGTTCATTATGTTTGGATTTATTTTGCTTAAGATGTTTGTGTTTCCTATATACTCCTCGATAGTACACAAAACACGCAACAATGGTTTAGAAATCGTGCTGTCTCCTGACAAGAAGATTGCACCTAACATGCAATCTCTCCCCTCCAAAATTCTACCAAACAAAAATAACCTCAAGGTCCCAATGAGTAGTTTTTTCATACTTGTTAAATGGATTAACTTAATTAACAATTGGCACGTATAGAGCAAATATGCTACAATTATGGCTGATTGAAAAAAAAAATGGATCGAGCAAAGCCCAAAAGCAAGTGTAATATGAGCAGGATTCAATAAATGTATATAACCCATAGACAGGACACAAAAGTATGAAGGTAATTGTTATTAGTAATATGTTAAAAATCGTGTTATTAGTAAAAAAAAATAAAATTGTGGGGAGCAAAACTCTTATTTGGAATATTTAACACAATTTGCATATCCAAAATTTAAATTTGAGACTATTGCTTAAATTAGAATAACTTTAAGTTGATACATGCATTCTCAAATGGTGTTGCTGGTTCTCATTGATATTTATACTTCTTTTTTATTACACTCTTGCTTTATATCATTATCAAACAAAAAAAAAGTTATTTCCATACTTACATCTATTGGGGGGAGGGGGGACTAGCTCATGGTTGTCAAAATCGTATTTTAAATCGTAAAATTGTATGATTCTATGAGTTCATGGATCTTTTGCGAGTTATAAAATGGAAGCAGAATTATTTTTGAGTGGAATCGGTCGAGTTTACACAGACTCAGAGCGAGTTAGCATAGACTCGCAAGTCTGCGTCGAGTCTGTGTTTGTGAAAAAATGAAATGACGTCGTTTCATTTGTGTGATTTTTCTTTCTTTCTTATTGTTTCTACTTAGCACCGCAGTGATTCCGTTTTCATTTTTCACTTCTGTTCTACTTATTTGTGCAAGTGGTCAAGAGAAGTGCGTGATGCGACACAACTATGAAGGGAGGCTATGAGCCGTGATCGTGCCCGTGCCTGGTAGCTGCGAGCCTGCGACGACGGTGAAGGGAGTCAAAGTGTGAAGGGAGCCCGTGAGGCCATGACCGTGCGAGTGTGAAGGGACCCTGTGACCGTGCGAGTGTGTGGTGGCCGCAAACCCGCGATGACTGTGAGGGCATGTGTTGTCTATTCGTTATTTTTGTTTTCTTTAACTGGTTTTCATGGATTGTCTATTCTCACTTCAAAGTTCAAACTATCATCACCTCCAATCCAGCCTGTACCAACATCACTGAACATACATTAAATAAGGCCGTATCAGAAGTTTCACAGGTAGCGGAACGTAAATAATTAAGTTATATATCATAGTGAGAATAATAAAAGGAAATAGTAATGGGAGAATTAATTACATGTTACAAGTGATAAACGTGTATATATTGAATCCATGAGAAATAAAGAATGTGAAACACTTAATCATATTTTAATTTAAAATAACGAAGTACCTACTAAAGCTTTATAATGGCTTAATCATAGACATACATTTTCTCAAATATTCTTCTCGAGTGAGGAAGATTTTAATGCTTAATAATAATAATAATAATAATAAATTTTAAGTACTTAATAAAATTAATTATAAGAAAAATGGAGTGTATAGTGGGAATTTCATAAAACTTAAAAAACATTAAAAGTTAAGTTATTTTGTTTAGGATAAATTCCACTTGTAAAATTTATTAAGTGACTAACATTTCAAATCCTAAAGGGGTGATTGAAAGTAAGGATTACGTGTAGGAACTTCCTGCAAATTTATATTGATATAAAATTAGCATGCATGGCTCGATGGAGTAAGAACTCCTGATTAGGCTACTCTATCGTTGGAAAGCCCTCCATGAAAATGAGTCAACATTCATGTCTAATTACGAGTCAGCATTTGTGTATCCATCCATTGCATGTGAATATTATCTATAATTTGATATACTTGCGTGGATTGGTTAATTTCTATGGTGATTGTATGCCATATTAATTTTTAGGTTCCCTTGACTACTATGTTATCCCAGGATGCTTTAGGTACATACCTTTCTATTTGTTGTTCCTGTATGCTGTTGGTTTATTTTTTATTGATTGACTAAGTCAAAATCATATAAGGTGGTTCATTTACCTTATCTTCTTAGGATTAAGTTATTGCTAATTTTATCCCTTATCTTTTAGAAATAAGTTATTGTTAATCTTATCAACTAATCTTATTTATTATCTTTTTAGCAGCTAAGCTCACGTTTTATGCATATCAAAAATAATCTCTTTGATGAAAAGATGTTATAAAAGGAGATGTGCAAGGTCAAGGTCCATATGCTTGCTATCTGAAAACCTCAATACATCATCAGTGAGTGATAGTAAAAACATAGAAGATCCTTAAGTCAAAAGTTAAATTAGTTTGGAGACTCATAAACTAAACTGTTTACAGATTACTTGACTCACAGACATCTGCAATTCATCTTTGGAGCAAACAAGAATAACAATGGCGGGAAGTATTTATAATCTTAATTTTTCCACACTTAATCTAATTGCTTATGTTGTTTATGTATAAGCATGATTAGATTATTTAGTTTTTCTTACATTTGGTATCAGAGCTCGTTTATTACCTCTGCCTTGCTTTTGTTTGACACTCATATATGTGAAATATTATTTTATTAAATATGACTATTTTATTTGAACGTTTTAATTATTAAGAAGCTTTGGAATCATATGAAAATTGAATTTCTAAGCTTTATGTAAATTAAAACATGGATTTCAGTGTTGAAAAAGGCTGAAAAACCATTGAGTTTTTAATTTGGGTCCGTGGGTCGCAACTGGATCAAAGTGACTCAGCTCAAGGTTGAAACTTTTAGAAAAATTTGTATGAACCGTTTAGCTAATGCAACTTATCTAATATTTACTCTCCTTTTCTGCATATTATACATTTCATGTGTTCCTATTTAATTTTGAAATTTGTAGAATTTTGATTTGTTTTATACATGAATATATTATGAAAGAGTTTATTCTATGCATATATATTAAATTAAATGCATAATATTATGTTTCAATTATACAATTGTATATGAGAATTTTATTCATCATTATATTATATCTTGATCTTGAAGTGCATAATATAATTTATTCTCATGTAATTAAGCTTTATGTCTAAGTGATTATAATTTTAATTAATTATGGATTAGTCACAATATCTATAATTTAATTAAAATTATATATTAAGTTGTTTAAAGATCATATAAGGAATTAGGCATAATATTGTAATTTATTTTTACTATTCCGATTTTTATTTTATTTATTATGTTTATTTTGATTTGTGTAACGGTTGTGATACATGTACGAGTAGCATTATGCTAATGCTGTTATTTATGCTATCATGACTTGGAAATTCAAGAATTCAAAATAAAATGAAATAAAATACATTAGATGAGAATTAAACCCGTAACCAAATAAATGGCTATAAAACATTTTGTCAATTGAAATAATGACAATTTTGTGATATATGTTCACATGACTTATTATTATTATGTCATTACATGTATTAATTTATGTTTCCTTATACATGTGATATTAAGTTGATTAATCTAAATGATTGATTATTTAATTTTATTATTTATGGTGAATTACAGTAAAATTAATTTTGGAAATTAGATAATATCTAGTGATCTTTATAATTTAATTAATTAAAGCCTAGTCACAACAACTTCAATTATTTAAATTATATATTAAGACTCTCTAGATCACATAAGGTAGATGATATTAATTGTAGTTAGTCATATATAATATAATAGATATCATCCCACATGAATTTCTATTATAGTTTTGTATGATTAATTAGGATAAAATATTAAAATTATATTTTTTTGATTTGTCCATAGGGATCAAGAAATATAACTTGATAATTTTATCATAATGATTATGTGAATTTAATTGAATTCAAATTTTAGCTCATAGGAAAATTTTATGCCACTTAATATATAATTTTATAAGCATGACTTACATTGGTAAAGCATGAAACATTATTTTTGTCTCAAATTTTAATGATAAGCATATATGTTGAATTATTTTGCAACTATACAACCTATTAATACAATTGATGTCCCGGAATTGAGAGGAGATTATTTTTCTATCTGGAAGGAAAAATTTTTACTGACGTTAGGGTATATGAACATTAATTATGCTATCTTGAAACTAAGCAACCAGCAATTACAGAGAACAATATATACTATGGTATATAGGCTGGTATTAAGGGCTCAGTTGAACAATATGACAATGTGAGAGTGTTCCTGAAATACATTGATGAACAATTTGAAACTTCAGGAAAGACATTGGCAATACTCTAATAATGAATTTTTCTTTCATGAAGTTCAATACTCTGAGGGGTGTGTGTGAGCACGTCAAGCATATGATGAACATTGCAGCTCAACTAAAAACTCTAGAGGTGGACATGTATGACTCCTTTCTAGTGCATTTTATTCTGAATACTCTCCCAGCACCATATGGTCCTTAAAATATCCGACAACACACATAAAGATAAATGGTCTATTAATGAACTCATGACCATGCGTGTTCAGGAAGAGGGGAGTTTGCAGTTGGAACAATGAGAGAGTTTTCTTATGACAAATGAAAGGAGGGGCACATGAAGAAAGATTGTCCTAAGTTTAAGCTATGGTTTGGAAAAGAAAGGTATGCCTACCTCTTTAGTTTGTTATCAATCTACTATGATTAATCATAACACATGATGGATTGATTTGCAATATGGTCTTTTCTATATTAATTTGCAAAATGATACCACTTATCATGTTGTGCATGTTAATGTTGGCACAAAACGATGTGTTATGAATGAGGGTTTTTCTATGTTGTGGCACCTAACATTAGGACACATCTCTATCGAGAGAATTAAGATATTGGTAAATGAAGGGGTACTTAGTGCTTTGGATTTTGCTGATTTTGATACTTGTATAGATTGCATTAAGGGTAAGCAAACTAACAAGTCTAAAAAGGGTGCAAAGAGGAGCACAAATCTATTAGAAAACAAACATACAGATATTTATTGTCAAATATGGACGCAAGTAATCTGAAATACTTTATCACCTTCATAGACGATTTTTCACGATATATTATCTCTACTTACTTCGTTCTAAAGATGAAACTTTAAATATCTTTACAGTTTTTAAGGCCAAAGTGGAGAAACAATGGAGAAAGCAAATTAAGATAGTGAAATCTAATATAGGTGGTAAATATTTTGGTAGATACACGGAGAATGGCCAAACACCTAGTCTATTTGCGAAGTTTCTTCAAGAACATGGGATTGTTGCCCAGTACACTATGCTTGGTTCTCCGGATCAGAATGGTGTGGCAAAAAGGAAGAAACCAAACCTTAATGGACATGGTGCAAAGTATGCTTAGTAGTTCCAAGCTTCCAAGTCATTGTGGACTGAAGCAATGAAGACGAAAGTGTACATATTGAACAGAGTTCCAACTAAGGTTGTCCCAAAGACACCATTTGAGTTATTTAAAAGTTGGAAACCGAGTTTGTGACATGTATGCGTTTGGGGATACCTGTCTGAAGTGAGAATATATAACCCACAAGAAAAGAAGCTTGGCCCAAGGACCATTAGTGGGTACTTCATTCGATATGTTGAAAGGTCTAAGGGATATAATTTTTACTGTCCATTTCATAGTACAAGGATTGTGGAATCAAGAAATGTTGAATTTTTTGAGAATGACTTGATTAGTGGTAACAATAGCTTTCCAGCTCAACCGGGTGTTGTGCAACCTATCATTCAAGATCCACAACCTGCTGATAGTCTAGTAGATCAAGTTGTTCATGAGGAGCAAGAAGAAATTGTTGATCAACCAATTGAACAACAAGTTCCTCAAGAAGATAATGAAACAACATTAAGGAGATCTACCAAAAAAAAGAAATCAACGATATCGAGTGATTTTGTTGTGTATCTACATGAATCTGACTATACTATTGGAGCTGAAAATGGCCCTGAAACGTTTTCAAAAGCCATGAGTTCTAAAGAATTAAACTTGTGGTATGATGCTATGAAAGATGAGATGAATTTTATGGCATCGAATGGAGTCTGAGATCTTGTTCAGTTGCTTGATGGTACAAAAGCCATTGGATGTAAATGAGTCTTTCTAAGAAATACTCATTTAGGCAACATTGCGAGATATAAAGCAAGACTCATAGCCAAGGGGTTTAATCAAAAGGAAGGAATCGACTTCAAGAAGACATTCTCTCCTGTATCTAAGAAAGATTCTCTTCGCATCATTCTGACACTGGTTACACATTTTGACTTAGAGTTGCAACAAATAGATGTGAAAACGGATTTTCTCAATGGAGACATAGAGGAAGAGGTTTATATGAAACAACCTGAAGGATTCTCCTCTCTAAGGGTGAGCAATTGGTATGCAAGCTTAAGAAATCTATATATGAAACGAGTCTCCCGTCAGTGGTACTTAAAATTTCATGATGTTATTTCTTCATTTGGTTTTGTAGAAAATGTTATGGATCATCGTATATACCAGAAGGTTAGTGGAAGCAAAATTTGTTTCCTTATTTTATATGTAGATGATATTTTACTTACAACCAATGACAAGGGTTTTGTTATGTGAGGTGAAATAATTTCTCTCTAAGAACTTTGATATAAAAGATATGAGTGATGCCTCTTACGTTATTGGCATCAAGAGACATAGTAAAAGATGTTCATTGTTTATCTTAAGAGACCTATATTAACAAAGTTTTGGAAAAATTTAGAATGAGTGGTTGTTCACCAAGTGTAGCTCCCATGGTGAAGGGTGACAGGTTTAATTTAAGCCAGTGCCCAAAAAATGATCTTGAGCGGGAACAAATGAAGAACATTCTTTATGCTTTAGCTGTTGGAAGCCTTATGTATGCTCAGGTCTATACAAGACCTGATATTGCTTTTGCAATTGGAGTGTTAAGGAGATATATCAAAGTAACTCAAGTTTAGACCACTGAAAAGTTGCAAACAAAGTGATGAGATGCCTTAGGAAACTAAGGACTACATGCTTATGTACAGACGAACTGACAACTTGGAAGTGATTAGCTACTCAAATTCAGACTACGCTGGTTGCGTTGAAGTTAATAACTTCAGGATATATTTTTATGCTAACCAGTGGAGCTGTGTCTTGGAGAAGTGTCAGGCAGACCTTAAGTGACTGCTACTTCCACTATAGAGGTTGAGTTCGTTTTTTGTTTTGAGGCTACCTCACATGGTATATGGATAAGGAGTTGCATTTCTGGGCTTAGAGTTATAGATTTCATTTCTAAGTCATTAAAGATATACTGTATAATTCAGATGTTGTTTATATGGCTAAGAATAGCAAAATTTGTAGTCGAGGCAAGGACATCGACATTAAGTATCTAGCCATACGAGAACGTACTAAAGATAATAAAATGGTTATTGAACTCATTAGCACTGAACTAATGATTGTTGATCCTTTAAGGCATGTCACCATTTAAATTTAAGGATCATTTGGAAAGGATGAGACTTGGTTCTCATATATGATTTTCATTGTAAGAATGATATTAAGAAACTCTGTTGTGATGTTTTTCATTCAGTTTATGCACATCTACGATTATTTATTCTGAGAAACATCAATTAAGTTTGGACCTAGAATAAACATTGGGTTTATTCATTAAGTTGTATGGGCTTGAGAAATATAATGCAATATAATACATGGAAGATACTACTCGCATATATATTAGAGGAACTATCGCCATGATTCATGTGTTTTATTTCTCACTAAAGTGTATGATGAGATATGTGGACCAAGTGGGAGAATGTTGGTTTATTTTCTATTGATTGACTAAGTCAAAATCACATAAGATGGTCCACTCACCTTATCTTCTTAAGATTAAGTTGTTGTTAATCTTATCCCTTATCTTTTAGGAATAAGTTACAGTTAATCTTATCAACTAATCTTATTCCTTATCTTTTTAGCAACTAAGTCCACGTTTTATGCATATCAAAAACAATCTCTTTGATGAAAAGATGTTATAAAAGGAGATGTGCAAGGTCAAGGTTCCTGTACTTGCTATCTGAAAATCTTAATACACCATCAGTAAGTGATAGTGAAAGCATAAAAGATCCTTAAGCCAAAAGTCAAATTAGTTTTGAGACTCATTAACTGTTTACATGTTACTTAATTCACATATAGCTACAATTTATCTTCAGATCAAACAAGAATAACAATGACGAGATGTATTTATGATATTAATTTTTTCATACTTAATCTAATTACTTATATATAAAGATGATTAGATTATTTAATTTTTCTTAGATGTGATTCTCCCACCCTATTATTAGATAGGAGCAATTGACTTCATCGTAGAACAATAAAAGCTTGCTAGGATTTTCCAATGTGCTATCAGTGGCAACTCTATCACTTCGAAATTTGTATCTTATTAGAAGAGGCCAACTTTAGCTATTTTATAATATTGTATTTTAAATCTTTATGTATCTAGTTTTTGTGATGGAAAAAAAAAAAAAACACCTCGTTTTCGAACATAAATGGAGGTCGCATAAACGTTACTTGCTATTATTAATATTATATTGTAGTTATATATATTTTGGGGTATTACAATTTAGGTTGCAACATGAGAATGGTCCATTTAGCATGTGATTCGTGCATATGAGGGTGTAAACTAGTTGAGACAAGTTGAGTACTAAAAATTTAGGTTTGATTTGTGAAAAAAAAAAAAAAAAAGATGAATTAAACTTGACTCATTTATTTAAAGAATCTAACTATAATTTGGACTTAACTTGTTGAAAAAAAATTAAAGCTTAATCTTGACTTATTTAACTTATTTATAATCTAATTAATATTTATTTGTAAAAAAATTCCTTAAACTTATCAATTTAAAATAAAACATTTTAATATTAAATCTACGAATAGAAATATGTGCTACATATAATTATTTTCATAGAACGAAATTTCCAATACGTTTTATTCACTCTGATGCAACACTTGCATACATGAGTTGTTGCACAAGCATGTTACATATTTGAGTTTTGAATTTCAAAAAGAGCTAGTTGTACATCGAATGTAATGAATTTTTCAGATTAAGCTAGTTGTACATATCAGATAAAATTAACAATTGAAAAACCAAATTGATAATATGACGGTCTGTTACAAAGATAAGACTAAAATTAAGAAGATTTAGCTATGATGCCAACACGCCCCACAAGATGGTGGTGGAAGAAACAACTCCTATCTTAATATTAAGAAATTGTGTCTTGAGGTTTCCAATGATTTGGTTAGCAAGTTTGCTAGCTGATGGGAGGCAAAAAAATTAATTAATTGTAATTTTAAAAAAAATTACAAAAATTCTGCAAACTGAAAATTAATTACACATCCATGGCAAGTAAACATGTCTGGCCACGACGTGTTTAGTCACGTGCATCATGGACGTGTTCCAGCCTCATTCATGTCATCTATGGATGTGATCGGTCCCACCCTCCCTGGACGTGTTTATACACCAGTCCCGCCCTTCCTGGATGTGACCCAGCTCCCCTATATAAGGTTCAACTTCAGCATTTATTCATTACCAAAACTGTGGAAAGGAGCTAATGAAGAAGCAACTTTTGATTGTTAGCACAAACCCTTGTATAAAAAATAAATAAATATGAACTTGTATTAATTTATTTTTCTTTGAGTTGTTATTAGTTTATTTTTTTTATTATTTGAGTAATTTGAAAAGGCAAATAAATTTGTTTACATATTGAGTAGGAAATTACAAATTTTTATTCTTAAAAAAATTTAAAATTTTAGTTAATTTATTTTAAAAAAATATGCAATTTTAAAAACCATTTAACGTTGTTTAAAAAATAAAAAAATGAATAATTAAATTAAAAAGAAAAAAAGAGAAGTCGTAAAGCATCACAGGACTTCAAAGTCGTGTAGCTCCACATGACTCCTAATAAAAAAGAAAAAGAAAGAAAAAAAGGAAAAAAATGGAAAAATTGAAAAAAAAGGAAAAAAAATAGCAAAAAAGTTTTGTAATTTTACGGATAAACTTATCGAATATTGGAGTGCATTTAGCAATTATTTACTGTACATACTTAAAAGTCGTAAGCAATGTCACAACTTTAAAGTCGTGGGAGAGGGGGTGCGGATAGCAAAAAACAAAATGACTTTAAAATAGTGAGGGTGCGGATAACAAAAAACACAAAACAAAACTATGCGACTTTAAAGTCGTATATAGGCTTTTAAACGTTAGAGAAAAAATAAAAAATATAAATTAATAATTAAAATTATATGTTTATTAAATTATTTAACTATCCAATTTATTAATTTTCAAACAAACTAAAATTTAAATTTTATTTTTCAAATTAATTTTTTTAATTTAATTATTGATTTTTTTCTTTTTTAAACAACTTTATTTAATATTTTTCGGCAACATATTTAATTAATGTTGTTAAATTATTAAATTTATTTTATTTGGTTTTAATATATTAGCTATTCATCTAATATAATTTTAGATTAATTAACATAATGATATTTACCAAAATAAATCAATAAATACAAATAAATAAATATATCTCTTATTTCATATAAGAAA